>JAOEHI010000859.1:0-13273 GCA_025447815.1 Percopsis transmontana
ATATATATTACAATAAAATGCATTTTTTACAATAGGCCTACAGTAGGTTGCATGCTTGACACACCGATGCAGCCCATAGGATCGACGCGAGAGATAAAGGGTCAGAGATAGAGATACAGGGATTTATAAGATATTAAAAGCTCCATGGTCCACCAGCCCACGGCAGCCTAAAATGCAGTGGCCCCAGCACTTCCAAACCATCCACCATCCATAGGCCTATACTGTAAGCCAGCGTTAAATAATTAGAAACCTACTTTGGTCATGGCTTATATGCCTCATTCTAAATCAAACCAGCAAAATGGGGAATGGGGAATTAATACACAGGGGCCTCTAGCGTTCAATATTCGCTGCTACACGTGAATAAGTTTTTGTGGCACGGCACCGCGGACCATCTGTAATTGCGAGATCTTATCTCAAAATGACGAGATCTTTTCTCTATAATAACAAGATAGTTAAGTCATAATTATGAGAAAAGGGTCCGATTTATTTAACTACATATAGAAATACCCTGCCCAAAACCGAAGGTTTTAATACATGAAATAGCCTAATGATAATAGATAATAGAATGAGGTTGATACAACCTCAGCCAGGGGAGTCCAGGGGACACGAATATTCTGCTTCAGAACATCAATTACTTTATGACAAAGGAATTAGAGATTTCTGACAGGATCCTGTAAATGTAATTGGAAAAGGTATGGGAAAATAAGGTCTGACCAAAAAAAAAAGTCATTTTAATAGACATACACTTGCTAGCTATGCTTTGTAGTCCATCCTTAGATAAGGGGAGAAATTGAAAATGCCCGAGCCTCCATTCCCCTCAATTTAAAGGCCTTTTGGGATTAATTCCTTCGGGTGGCTGGAGTCCCAGCAGTATGGCAGGGAACCCTGGCCTTCTCAGGAAAGGATTACACTTTGTGCTTCACTGCACTGATGTGGCAGTCAAACTTTGGGGGGGGGGGGGGGGGGATATGCCACCTGTCCTAGCTACCGCAAGCAGACAAACTGGCTGGCTGCATGGAAGCCACAGAGCTATGTGCCGCACTGAAATATTCTTGGCGTTTCTCTTGCATCCATTATTCTCCTTATGGGAAAACAGCAAGAGGCCTTTTGGGGAAATTGTTCCCCTAGCAATAGTCCTTGTGGGGTGTAAACAAATGCAGTGGCAGTCTTCTCCTCCAACCACACAAACATAAACATCACTCAGCATCTTCTGTACACTGTTGCGTTGAGAAATCAACGTGCCATTGTTGCACGAGCAGCATGGCGTGTTATATACCCGTACCTCCAGTTTATTATATAGAAGCCTGTATCAATGCCTTAATCATCAAAATATTGATGTGCTGTTTGCGCGTTCTATATTTGGGCGTGCTCGTTGACTGCCAGTGATTCTAATTGCACAACTTAACCTCCTGCTACTGTGAATGGCCTAAAGCACAGACCCGACTGTTGCCTAGCTATTTAGGCCTACTGGATGCAACAAATAGTTTCAATCATTTTCTGAAATTGCAGGTTTCTATACTGTATTAACTTTAAAGGCCCGGTGCTAGGCGAGTGATCCATCTTGTATTTGAACAGCAGGTTGTAATGCTGGGAAAAAGATGATAAAACTGTTAATGGCGTAAAAATATTTCTTCCTCTCACTCATTCATTTTTGACATATGTGGGACAGACTTGCTGTTTTCGTGGATTGTATTTAATTTTAAATAATATAATAATAATAATACACATAAAAGCCTGTAGGTCTGTGCAAATTAAACGCTTTACTTCTGCATTCAAAAATAGGGTGAATGCATTGTTTTTCTATATTATGTATTCTATGTATGGATTGACCAAAAAGTGTACAATTTCACAAAGTGATTTGTGTGATTATGCCACAATGAGTAAGGAAACACTAGAGGAAAGGTTACAGACGAGAACTGGCTATAATCCCAATATGAACTCCATACCTCATGGTAAGGCTGAGTATTTGTTAAATTAAATCACATCAGCCCTCTTTGTTAGGAGCGAAGCAAAGCATAATGCTGGTCGGAACGCATTAATTTGACAAAACAGGCGCACAGCCCTGTATCCAACAACTGATGTCTATCTTGAGACGCTCTCACAAATACAAGCTTCGCTTTGCTTGCCTTCTCAGAACTCAGTGGTGGAAATCCTCCCTGGCGAAATCAGAGATATTATGAGATGAATAAGAAGAAGCACGTGAGAAGAATGATTTACAGGTTGATAGGTGTCGGCTATACATAGAGTACATGCCCACTAGCATATCATTGGTAGATACAAAAACATAATCTACGAAAACAAAATGTAATTGTTTAAGTACACGCTGATCCTACAAGCCATTGCTTCTCAGGTTTACACTTGCGGGTACGGTAATGTTTGCCCTTGGCATTGGTTTTGTGTTTCCCACGCTTAGGACAGCCAATGTTGCTCACATAAGTGTAGCATATTCCGTATTACTGAATATTTTCACACCAGTGAAGTTTTAAAATTGTGCATGTGTTATTGCCGCAGAGAAGCCCAACTATTTGTTGTGTTTGTTTTCTTTGCTTTGAATTGCTGGTGTAGTTAGATGCATCTCTCCCATACTGTACATTGAATACGTGATATTGCTTCTATAGTGTGTGTGTGTGTGTGTGTGTGTGTGTATTGATGGTACATGTCTTCACTTCCATTATTTCTCAAATACATACTTCCTATGTGTCTACAAAGCTGATCGCTCTCTTTACTGGTAGTATGTATTCTCCGGTTACTCCAGTTTGCAGAATCAAATTGTTTTTGTGTTTAATTTTTTGAGACTTTATTCCCCTTTTGGGTTAATATTTGAAACATGTAGCTAAATGTAATTCGAGGGGTTGTAACTTGTAAACAAGGGGTTAATTTGGTAAATGTTTACTGGGTAGGGCCTAATACTGAGGTAAAGACACTGTGGAGTCAAGGGTTTAACAAGAGTTCAATTCCGTTATATGCTCTCAGTCTAGCTTGTTAAGAGAATTCTATCCAAAATGGCATCTGTCAATAACAGCTGTGCTTGAGGGCATCTACCTGTGAGCTGTCCATGCCTACAGGCAATGAAACCTATCTTACTCAGATAGCTGAGAGCAGATGTTGCAATTCATGCTTGGGCCGAGTTTGATGTTTATATTGATGGAAGATCTACTAGGGCTGTTAAATGTTTCAGGTATAGAGAAGAGTCAATAGCTGAGCCTTGAATAAAGTTCTTTAAAATTTGAAATGTGTGGTGAAGTAAAATTTCATGTTTGAAACTCTGTCTTATTTACATACATCTAATTTACATACAAATAAAGAGACCATTGTACATTTAAAAAAAATATTATATATATATATACAATTTAATATATATTTGATATATTTATATTTATATATTTTTAAATGATTTAGTATTTTTTGTAATATTTTTGATATTTATATTTTAATAAATATGCAGTGGTCTCTTAATTTTTTCCATGGCTGTAATTGCATTATTAATTATATGGAGCCAATATATGTTACATGCTACTGCACATATTTTAATATTGAAAGAATAATGTAAACATAAAGTGGTAAGGCAAAACATCACCCATCCAAGAGTCATATTTGATGATGAACCTATTTCATAATCTGTCCTCTTTATAAGGATCTGTAATGTATGAGGATTGGCTACATCATAAAGTACCACAGTGGCAGGTCTGACTATCTAGGCATTTGTTATTTTCAGAATATCTAATAAGAATTTTAGCTGTGACAAACTCTTGGTTGAGAGATTCTCTGAGGCAGTTTGTTATTACTGAAATGTTTTCATTCCGATCAATCGTATCTTCACAGTTTACAGTCATTTGACACAGGTTCCAAGACCTTCGAACCATCTTCCCAAAATTTAATTTCCAAATAGATTAGATTAATTATGATCAGATTGGATTTCAATAATCCTGTCTTTAGGGATGTAAAATTATCACACCAGCAGAGAATTTGCAACCAGAAGATGAGGAATGAAAATATAGGCTAAGCTACAAAATAAAGATAATACAAGACCATAACTAGGGTGTATACAGTAAATAAAGAATAGGGATACGCCATCGTACATGTGTGCCAATATGTGCCAGGCAGAAGAGTAAAGTTGCATCATTTTGAAGGAGACATGCAGCTATGATTCCTAATTAACCACTGTGCCATTAAAAAAACAGCATCTCAAACTGTATAACATACAGTATAATGAAATCATTTTACATCAAAGATACACCATAAATAAAAATGTTGTATGTAATTTATATGCAATGAATAATTAATTTCCTGACAGATGGACGCAATTATAGGTTTATGCAATATAATGTACCAATCCACACATGGCTAAACTGGGCAGAGCTGGCATCTTGCCAGCATTCAAAATTGATTCCCTTGAGGCTTAGTCAAACCTTAAAAAAAAGTCCCAGTTTATTGTACAGTATAATGACCTGGGAGAGGTCAGACTGTGAACGCGGTCTGGCAACCATGATGAAACTGGAGCAATGTCCCTCTTCCTGCATATGATCAATGAGCAGAATGTTTCAGTATGTCAGCATCGCACCGCACAGCATGACAATGGGGGGGAAGCAGCATCCCAGTAGACCCTAACACAGCCCCGTGCGATTGTGGTTTGGCCAAACAGGTTAACAGGCTGCGTTCCACATAGGGACAGATGTGTAGCGCCATTTGTCAAGTTCCCGCTCTCCTGTACCAATTCACTCACTTTGTTTTCTCTCTCATGAAAGATGGTTATTTATATTTTATATATATTCAGTATACTGTATGCTGTATATGGCTTGTTATTGATATTTTTATACCTGTATGTATGACATTTTCACTACATTTTGAAAACTTGTTCAGTAGCTTTTAAAGTTATTTACTTGAAAATTTACTTCAAAATTCCTTTCCACTTTCCAGCCTGCAATAATAAGATCACAGAGTGCTATATCGCAGCTTTTAAAATGGCACAGTGCTCAAACTAATTTAAAAAAATGACCAAACCAACTAACCTTTTGGAAACATAACAACGTTGGTATTAATGCTAGGGTAAACAACTAAGCTAACGAGGGCCTTATCCTATGGAGACAGCCATAATAACATTGCCGGTAATGGCTAGGGCGAGCCAAGCTAATTAGTAGCAGCTTGGGCAATGAAGGCAAAGGACGCTAACATATGCATGGGCTAATAGGGTTTAGCGCCAGAAATAAGGCCGGTGATGACCTCATGAGGGGGGCAATTATGAATACACCTTGCACATCCTAGATATCCATTCACCTGACAATCTGGCCAGGTCCCCCAGGAGGCCAGGAGCAGCAACTCCAGGGGCTGCTCACACTAACAGGTCGAGGAGCAGTGCAGAGAAACAACCACCTAACTAGCTCTGCATGCGGTGATATTGTGCACATTGGGATTTCATAGTTCAATTTCTGCATGATATATATATATATATATACGTATGTGTGTGTGTGTGTGTGTATATATATGTGTGTATATATATATATATATATATATATATATATATGTATATATATGTATAATGAATAATTGGAAAATTTGATTCTCTCTCTTTATCTCTACACACATACAGTACACAAACATATGTGGGTCTCAATTGTGGCCTTCCTATTGGGCAAGCAATGTCATGTGCGTACCTGAGCCAATCAGTGAGAGGCAGGGCTGAGCTGCCCACACATCAGAAGGGCAGGGCAAAGTGAGACGAAGGCATATTATAGTGCATAAACAATCAAAGACTGAATCCCAAATCGGAATCAAAATTCCCGTTAAATCATGAAATAATGCGTTGTTAGATCCCTATATACATACATATAAATGTTCACAGATGGCCAGGTAACCTTCTGATTACACAAAACGTTGTTTGAGTGACGTAGGCTATTAAGTGTTTCGATTTTTTGTTCGCCAATGCCAAACACAGGCGATTAAAAAACGGAGACTTTCCTTTCTCCAAATTCAGGCAGCCTTCCCTTCAGAGAGGCCACAACTAATGCTGCCTTCGTGTGCTATTGAAATTATGGTAAATACACTCGAGTGGTAATTTGAGTGGGATATTCAGAGATCATTTTGATACCCACGTTCCCGAGTTGGGGTGACCTTTAACCTTTCAACATGGAAGCAGGTGAGAATGAAGCTTGTGGCCGTCATTTCTCTCCGACAACCACGCTCTTGAACATGACATAGGCTTCTAGTAATTCCGACTTTACAAGTGGGAAGGATCTTCCGACTCGCACGTGAAGGCAGCATAACTCCCGCTCCCCACACTAACCTGGTTTCCTTTCCTACCCGACCTCACGTACTGTCATTTTGATGACAAAGTAGAGCGCTGTGTGGAAAGAGGGAACGCTCCCTGGAACGCATCGCAGAAGAGACCATGGGGCTGTTCATGAAGACAGCTGCCAGGTGACACGCTGCCATGTCTATGTGTCACGTTTGTTTCAGACCATAGTGGGACTCTGGAGAAGAGAATGTATGCGCTGGCATTGATGATAACATCACACCAGTGTTTCATGTGGGGGGGGGGGGGGTTGTAATTGGCAGGGCTGTACCTTCAGGGGGGGATTTATTATGATGGTCCTTGTGAATGTACCAGCATGAAATACTAATCCAAACGTCTTCGGTGATGTTCTGCATGTCCCCAGTGCCTTGCGCAAGGTTTTCAGCTGACACCTTCACGGGAAAGCAGGTTTTTAAATCGCACGATACATACTGTATGTTTCAAGGGAACTGTTTGTTGTGCTGGTGGTTAAGGCATTGTGTATTTATGAACAAGGCTCTGATGGAAGTACATATTTAATATGGTCCCAATTATAAAAACTTCCTGTGACTGTAATTCAATACTGAAAAACATTAAATGAAAAAACGTTATCATCATCACACAAGGTAAAATAAGCAATGTTTGTCTGCATACAAATAAATAATGTTTATACAGTACAGTAATGTATATACAGTATACTGTATTGTATCTATGCATGTATATGTATATATATACTGTGTGTATATATATATATACTTTTTGTACATGAACAGAATATGATATACAAAAAAAATACAAACAACCATGAAATAAACACCCCTCTCCATTACTATCATTAAGGTTAGCATTGTGTAATATACTATCCTTTTATTCAAGAAAGGTATTCCACTCATGTCGATAAAAGTTGCACAAAATCCAATTCAGAGCATTAGCAGTCCAATTTATGCTGGATTGTAGGCACTCTGCAAATTGAATTTATTGACAAATACCGTAAAATGTTAGCAAATGTGGCTTCCATTTTCAGTCCTCTTATTAATTCGATTCGCTGCCGTTTTAGTCGCACACGCTAAACAAAAATCTTATGGGGACGAAAGTGGGAGCACCTTAGGACCAAGCATGCATAGTGTTTACCTCAAATCAAATTACCTTTACTTTGCAGACACTTACAAAGAACTTGTTGCAAATCAATAAAAGAGCGGGTGATTTCATTAGTTGAAGAGCCCGCATGGGGGCTGTGTGTGTGTGTGTGTGTGTGTGTGTGTGTGGGGGGGCTTTAGGGTTGGGCTAAGGGGCTTTAGGGTTGGCTGTGCTGATTCAACAACCCGTCAAGGCCTCTTAATACGGGGATTTCAGAATATTATCACGGGGTTCATAGGTCAAATTGTACACAGCAACGCCTCCTGTTGGGACTTGCTTTAATCCGGAGTCAGTTTTGATCCGATTGCCTTCCTGCTAATTTACTGTGCGCCACACTTGAGACACCGGGGGGAGTGTTATGCACACAGTATGAAACTACGCCCACAGCTTTTTTCGCTATTTGGGGCGCGTCACTGACAACTGTATAGATTGACTCCGTGCTGTAAGTGTTTCAAGGCAATCATGGTGAACTTCAAACCTTCTGCTCACCCCTTACATGCACACATTTAAGAAATAAATCATTTAGTTAAATTAGATAAAATACAAAATAAATAAGTAAATTAGAAGAGCTGTCAGACTGGTCAAGAATTAATAATCTGTGTATTTGTGTAATTCCTACACAAAGGCAAGTTTCAAGGAAAACCCTAAAGTATGTACGCGGCTACACTCTCCATGGAATAGGCAGCAGCTGCAGACGGGATTTCTGATGAAAATTGGGTTTGGGCGGAGAATTAAAAGAGATTAGGCAGTCCACTAACCCTTTGTATTTCCTCTTTTTCATTTGGACTGTAGGAAAGAAGAAAGACTAGCTTGTTTAGCACGGATATAACACCATGTCCATACAATACTAGTTCACCCAAGCATATACCTTTTTTCACGATGACTTGCACATATTTAGGAAAGTAAGTAGAACTAGAATTGTATATTTATTGCTAAAAATATTAGTGACCCACACAGACAATACTTTACCCCGAGAACTGCTTTGACATTGGTTAGAGGTTTGTTCAGGTACATTTCAAAACACACAAAATCCTGACAGAAATGTCAGTGTTCTGGTTTGCCAGCCTTGTTATCTGTGCGGTTTCTGGAAAAGGTGGGCAGCATCAGGCTTCATTTGACCGCACCAGTCCTCAGAAACCATTCCATTCATATCTCAGTGTTTTGTAACAGTGCTGTATTTTGAATGCGACATAATCAGGAATTAACATTCAGAAGCAATTGGTCAGGCCCCTTAAGGTTCAAAGTGGCGGTAGTTTTCTGACAGGGCACTGGGTGGAGCCACTGGGCGGTAACATAGCAACCCATTACTACAAACGCCCACTGCTGTTCGGAGCATAAACCTCTGCTTTTTGTTGCTAGGCTTAGAGCAGGCTGCCGCTAAACCTGACGCGCCAGATGGTTTGTTAGGAGATCGTGATCTCGCGAATCCATCTTCCTTGCAAGGTGAAGGGACGTTCAAAATTTCAAAACTTTCGCGTCGATTCAAAATATCATCACTTAAAAATTTGACGAGACTTTCGTTAGTTTTCAGAGCTGTGGCTAAACGAGGATCGGGTTGAAGCTTAAGAGGGCTTGATTTGGCATTGCGCATCAGACTATCTAGGTTACCGACACCGATACACCAACACCTAAAGGATCCCATTCATTTTCTCACCCCCTTTACAACCCATTCCAAAGTAATGCTGCAGCAACTATGGCTGAAGAAACGTGAGTGGGACAATCCCAAATGAATGATTCTGCTATTAGTTGTTTGTTTATAATATGTTTCTTGATATCGTATATACAGTAGGTTGTTGTTTTTCATGCTGCACCAGAATGGCCCTTCAGGGACAATAAAGATTATTGAATTTAATTTAATTGCCGGAGAGCATCAAAGTAGCCATGCTTCCAATGAAGTGGTCAGCTGGGATGTCTTCTGCGATGCTTCTGTAAACGCGTATGCACACCCATTGTGTTCAGACCCCTGGTCAAGCAACTCACCCTAGTACAGTCCACAATATGTTACATAAAACCATGCATAAAACGCGAGAACAGCGTTCGCCGTTTTTTAGGATAGGAACTCGTGACGTACTACGACGTGCGACAAACTGAAATCTCGCCCTACGACAGTCCACAACATGTTACATAAAACGCGAGAACAGCGTTCTTTAGGATAGGAACTCGAGACGTACTACGACGTGGGACAAACTGAAATCTATTCACCAACAGAAAATCCACATTGCATTCAATTACCGGGGGTCTATGTTTTGTATTCTGGCTACGGCAATGACCTCTTATTGGCCCTGTGTGCGCCTCGCAAGAAGGATGCTGTGTGCGTGTACACTGCCAGTGGCCACTTTCGTCCTTGCTTTGATGAACTAAAAGAACCATTTTTCTGTATAAAAATATTGTAACTGCTTCATGAAAAGTGATGAAATTGCTAGAAATAGTTTAGAAGCTGCAGTCTCAATCACTGCCTATTATGTAGCCAATTCAACTAAATTTATATGCAACTTAAGCTATGGCCACTAGCTGTGATTAGGCCTACAATTTAGTCATTTAGCAGATGGGTTTATCCAAAGCGACTTAAGGTGAGTCCAGTTACAAGTATTAAGGAGCAGGTCGGGGTTAGGCATCTTCCAACTTAACCACTAGATACTGCCCCCTTACTTACTGTACTGTACTGTACTGTACTGTCGTTTAACTTAAAAACCAGCCATTTTCTTACTCCATCGTAGTGTAGTGAATGGCGCAAATCAGGCTATATTATCCAATGTTGCCCTTTGCTTTACATTTAAGGGGTATTCTATTAAAATGCGAAGAGTGCTACTATGCTGGTTTTAGAGCACAAAGGTTTAAACCATAGTTTAGGCTTCTGTGTAGGCCTACCTAGGAATTATCGTTCTTGTTTGAATTTGGTGGCACGGTTGATTGTAAAAGAAATAACCATGATTTCACAGTTATCGCGATACAGTGGATACAATTTAGGGACCCCACGTTCCTCGGGGAATTAGGGAATTTTGGCAACAAGTAATTGGTACAGTAAGGGATCACTTTGAAACCAAACGGTGTACATTTTACTCGTGGGCCTCCGGGGGTGCTTACTACTAACTAATCCTCTCTATTGGACAATGTTGTTTGTACCTAGACACCCCATAAAAATACAAACCTGCTAAGGAAAAGGTTGGAAGAAGGATGAGTAAGCTGATTAATTTTACCTTAGTCCATATGCCATAAATAGCAATGGATACTTGTATTTATAGGACAAAGTTTCAAATAATGCTTCTAAAAATATTTAGCTATCACAACATCTATGCCTTTAAGATTTTTGTTAAGGTAATTCTAAGGTCATAGAGAATGTCTTTTTCAAAACCGCTTCTAATCCAGCATGGCAGCTTTTGGGAAGTGGTGACCTTTTCCAGACGTTATGACCCTGTGTATTCTAGTCCATACATGCAACTTGATGGCACACAGCAAAGCCAATCATGAATATTCATTGCGTGGCACAAAGACATGTCTAGTTGAATAGGATAAACATTTATACTGTGGCATACAGTACATGTTGTATATTTAGTTTACACATACATAAACATAAGCTCAAGTCAACTTCAGAAAACCTTTGATGAGAACATCTATACACCTACGTGAGCACAGCGCTGCATTTGCCAACTGCTTCCCAAGCCTTTTATGAGACACTGGTTCATTTTCTCGAATATCTTGCCTAGTAAATAAAACTATAAATATACAAAGGAACCTCAGCCTATTCCCATAGGTTGGTACACAACCGCCATAGCGCCATGACCCGGAGACTGTAAAGTGTCTCTCTGAATAGCACAAACCTAACCCTGCTTCTGGCTCTTTCCAGAGGGAGGGGACTATAACTTGGCTTGTCAGATTTCAAACCTGCCAAGCTCTTGACAGACCAAAGGTATGGACTGTTCACAAACAGAATATTTAACTCTGTCCTGCATCAAAGGCATGAATAGGAAATTACAATAAAGTGGGGAGAATTTCAACGGGATAATCGCCATGGACCATAAAGACTATGCAGACAAAATTTGTTGTTAGGTTTGAGATTTTAGATGCTTTTGGGAGAGTTTATTAAGTTTGAAAGTCTGGAAGAGAATATACATCATTTTCATAGGAGAAAATATTAGGTACTATTTTTGTGTTTGTGGAGGACATAAGCCTGTATTGGAGAAGCACTGGGAACATTTGTTTCCCCACAGTGCCATGCCCAGGTGGGTTTCCGCTCATGTTCCTGTCACTAAACGTCTCTATTGAGACATCAACCCCCTGCCGTCTCCCTCACACTGAGGTGCACTCTCAGTGCTCCTGTTTTCATGCGACACTGAAAATGGGTGACAAAGAAACACTTTTTTAAAGCATGGAATTTCTATCTGGGCCTCTGCCTCTACAGTACACAGTCACTGTTGTGTCTTTCCATCATCCCCATTAAGAACTTGTGGGCTCTCTAGATGGGTGGGTGGATGGCCCTATCACAGCTAACGAGGCTGATTTTAGAAGGCGTAATTGTAAACAACGTTCAGAAAGACCTATTGCAGAATGAGAAGTTGTTGTGCAAGGCTTTTGGCCTGCTCGCTGATTTTTAGAGATAGAATATCTAAATAAGGAATGATATTTAGCCCCTGTGCTTTTGTGCTTGTGAAACTGTATCTCTGCTCTACACAAGGACATTTTGGGACAATCCCTGGTTAACATATCTTTGAGTGAAAAATAATAAATTAAAGTTTTCCAAAAAAACCAGTGTGATGTTCAATTGTAAAGAATTGCCTGCAGGGGCCAATACAGTAGAAGTCATCTACGGGCCCTATAATGCCCTCTTGAGGGATTCCACACATTATGCAACTTTCTCACACAGTTTCTGCCTATTGGATAGATGGAAACCCCAAACTGTCCAGTCTACAGTAGGCTCGTTCTGGGACAGACGGGGGGACCCACTCTTCAAGTGTCAGCCTTTCTGTACCAGAATGCTCTATGAGAAACTGCGTAGATCACACTATAATGCTATGAACAGCTTTACTAATGACTGTGCTCATTTATAATATCCACTAGAAGGAGTAAGGAAATGGAAAACTAGCTTATATCATTATTTACTCAAATTACTACCCTGTACGGAAGCTTTTTAGGTTCTGTTGAGAATCCTTGTTCCTTACTGTTTTGAGTCACTATGCCCTACCTTCTGCTACAGTTGAGGAGTGTTGAGTAGAGTTAAGAAGTCTATCTCGTGGTACAGTGAGAGCACAGTGAAGCTCAAAGTCAGGATTTAGACCTCTAGCAGCTAGCAACTTGAGCATGAAAGCTTCAGTTGATGCCAAAAACGCAATTTTCCACTGGCAGCTAATCAAAAGTAGCAATTAATTCAAATTATATACGTATCAAATGGTTTCAGTTGGCACATTTAGCCACTGTGTTTTAATACTAGTTAATTAGGGATTTTATGTGTATTTCTTCCTGGCTGAGTCAAACAAATGCACCAGCCTGACATTTTTTTGCCATTCGTGTCTTATCCCAAGCAACTGTAAAACATTAGCCATAATGTGCACATTATAAACACATTCTTCACTGAACAGACACGCGCTTTAACTTTGACACGCCCAAAAAAAGTGTTTTTCTAATAGCATTCAACCACAAAAGGTTAGCTCATAGGCTGCTGTACTGTACATGCACTAAAGGCAAACATACACAATTGCTGTACAGATGTAGGTATGCATGCATGATAGTATATGCATGCATGATAATATATGGGGGCAGGATAGTCTAGTGGTCTGGGTGTTGGACTCCCAGCCATAAGGTTGTGGGTTCAAGCCCCAGAGTTGGCTTACCTGTAAGCATCCTTGAGCAAGATGCCTAACCCCTACCTGCTCC
>JAOEHI010000860.1:0-13269 GCA_025447815.1 Percopsis transmontana
AAATTTTGTCCATCCGGCTTTTTTTCTCAAACCCCCCCCCCCCCCCCCCCCCCCCAAGTCATTCCACTGTAGCTCGCCCAGAAAGATGCCCTTTAGCCGCATGGATCCCAGTTGCACCATTGGCTTCTACGCAAAGAGCCAGAAGGACTTTGAGTCTCTCTGCTTTGCTGTCAGCATTGTGAGTGTCCATAACCTTTCTGTCCGCTCTCAAAACATCCTGCATCACATGCTGACAACTTTTGAGTTCATCTATCTGATTAGACACTTCATTCGCCCAACACTAGGGGGCGTGTATATATATATATATTTATTTTCTTTTTTTCTTGTCAAATGAAAGTCTTTAGTTCTTTACATCTGGGGTGTGTGTGTGTGTGTGTGTGTGTGTGTGTGTGTGTGTGTGTGTGTGTGTGTGATGAAGTACGCCGACAGTAAGTCATTTCATGGGAACTATGATTTACTAGTTTGGATGTTCCGTAACTATTCTAGTGAACTGTATTCCTCATGAGAAGCCAGACCAGACAAGCAGACTGTCCACAGTTTTAACTTTAATATTTATGTCCCGTCTTAACATTTTTCTTTCCAGTGTTAAGTCTTTTCAAAAACGTATTATCAAAGTGCTTCACATCAATGCAATAAAACAAAACGAAACAGGAAAGTATTCAAACAAAAATGGAAAAGAAATTATACATGGCTATAAAGTAAACTTAAATTCAGAATATTATAATTAGGTCACTTAGCAGACGCTTTTATCCAAACCGACATACAGTGAGTACAGTTACAAGTGTTACAGTAAGTAGCAAGTAGGGGTTACCTGACCGCTGCTCGTCTCTGCTACAGCTATTAGAATCAGCTGTGGTAGGGTCTTCTAGTTGCGTGGCAAGCCATCCTGAATCAGTCAGGAAACATTTGTGAAAGAGGTGGTGTCAGTCAAACATGAGCGGGTGATTGGAGCACCTCCAACCAATCGGAACAAGGTCCACATGAGGATGATTTCCCCAATGCGGGCATTCATCGCAGAGTCTGGAACTCGCTGACACGGTGAGGTGAGAGTTCCCAGACTGGTGTGCAAAGCGAAACAAGTCGTAGAGGCAGAGCTTGCAGAATCAGGATGGTTTTACCAGGCTAGTCTCCCAGCTTTAAGTGTGTGTGTATAAGGTGTAAACAAAAGTCTCTCTCATCTTGTGTGACTGTCCAGGCCCTGTCGTCCTCCACGGAGAAGTACCCCATCTTTACCTTTGTCGACGGTCCGGGCCAGGACTTTGGACTGGAGAGCCACAGTAGTAATAATACAGGCCCCGCACCGCACATCCTGCCCCCCGGTGGCCAGCTGAGCACGGGTACCCACAGAGGCAGCACCGACGAGTTTGTCTTCCTGTGAGGGGGACCCAGTAACTGTAGCCCCACGAACGCACTCCCAGCTCCCAGCACCAGGGGGCAGCAGTGAGAGCCTCGGTTCTCTGGCTGGGCCGCAGCACCGGAGGTGACACTAATGCAACATTAACCCCCCTGCGTGGGCCAGTACGAGTCTTATAAGCTACCGCAGGTGACGCTGGGTGGCGTTGGCAGGATTCCTTTTCCCAGGGAGTCATTTCAATATGGAATATGATTTCAAATATTTCAGACATGCTTGATTTTTAAATGTACCGGGCAAGCGTCAAAAGTAGGCACATGTCGCGTGAGATACGAGGAATCGAGCACCCATGTACAGATGTAAACTATTATTGTTGTGTTGTGTTTTTGTTCCTGACACTGATATGTAAATGGTATGCACTGAAAGGGGTGCGTTGTGCATCAGTTGCTGCAGACTCCTTTTTTTTATGTTGTTTGTAATAATTTTATCAGTTTTACGTGTGTGAGGGTTTCGGTGAGTGGCCATGGCTGGGTTCACAGTCTCAAAAGGGGTTCCCTGCTGTACATTGGCGCTGATTTATAATTTATTCCAGAACTCTTCCAGTGAAGTCTGCAGTGGCCCTAGCGTTTCTTAGCATTGCAACATCACACTTTGACATCACAATTTTAAATTCTGCCGCCGCTGAGCTGTGAGAGTGCGTACCTCTCAGCCCTCTCACAGCGTTATTTGATCTCTAACTCGGGCTCTTAATTGGTTGTCTGGAAGGCCCCCACACTACCAGAACACTGCTGTCTCTACAATCATGCCTGACACAGGGGTATACAGAGAAATGCCCCCGTTTCCCGTAGGGAACTTTATGAAGTGCTTGCATTAATAATAACCTTGTTGCTACCCGCTATTGTCTGTTGACATACTATGATGATCGTAAGGATTCAGCCCACACCCAACCTATAAAATTTGTTCGTCTGTGTTACTACTTTAATGGAAACATTTATTTGCTGAATGGGAAGTCCTGCTTACTCAGTATATTATTAATAAATCTGGCAGATTATCCACTCTGCGAGTCATGACTTTATAGCTGATACTTGAGTTCAGTAATAGTCTTTAACTTGCTCCGTAGACTGGACTAGGGTAAACCTAATCAAGACTGCTGTGTTACCTACAGTAGGTTGTCGTCTTCATTAAAATCCCCCTGAGGAGAAATGCATTGTAATGTGTGTATTGCTGCTGGTGACTGGATTGGAGTTCAACTGGATTTTCTGTCTTCAAGCTTCTGTTAGATTGTATTCTCTGTTGTGTTTTGTTTCTAAGGTTTGTGTTGCAAGTTACACTACTGATGCTATCTTTTGTTCCAATAAACTTCAAACACTGAAATCATATATATATATATATATATATAAAAAAAAAAATGTTATCTTAAATGTTATTAATTCTGTATTTTGTCATTATTTTTCTGCTATCATTAACGGAAGCGCCTGGTATTCTACTTTGGAATAAAGTGAATTGCCGGTAAGTCTCGATCAATGTTTCCTCCGCAATTTTAAAAACAGTTTGCACAAAATAAATTATTGAGATATCGAAATCACGTGTCAAAACGAAAAGCATCACCCAGAGGTTTGTTGATGCTGAATGCATGCTGTATTTACCCCTCAAAGAAACAAACTTATCCTTCGAAATGGCAACATACGTCTGAGACATCTTTCAATTACATTGATTTATTATATTGGGTTATTTTATTCGAATAACCTCCAGCGCAAAGCATGCTTTTTGCGGCGCACGCATGCGCTCTTGTCAACGGTGACCAGACATTCGGTCATAGGCACGGAGAAGGGGGGCGCTCGAACCACGTCTGTGAAAAAAATCTACGCTTCAAGGCGCATTTGCTAAGAGGGTGAGTATACTAATTGCGAGAACCGCTGCGTCTTTATCGTATAAGCCAAATACCGGCCCTGGAAAGCAGATATTTACGAAGGACTTCCTTGTGTTGATACGGGTAGGTCAGTCGCATAAGCAGAGTCCGCCATTCCCCCTTTTTAATTTTTAGCGAGACACCCTTTCATTCTCTTTGAACGAGAATTTCAATGGCATTGGCTTATGTGCATCATTTATTTCCCGTGTCACCTAAAGCACCTATAGACCATGCAGCTGTAATTGTCAATGAACCGGCTGCTGGGCGCTACCAGGGGTTTGGTGCAGCGCAGAACAGCCCACATCCAAATTAAAAGCCTATTCCAGAAACACTGCATCCATTTTACCTTGAAGAAAAACGTGATTAGGCACCTTTATTATGGTTATGAAGATTAAATAATGTTTTATCAATACGTAACTATCAATGCTAATTATGTTTTTTGTAATTTTATTGTTTGCAGTTTATTAGAGAGCAAACCTTTTCGAACATGAACCTCTGGGTTTTTTTCAGTCTCTAATTTCACTTCCCACCTGTATCTACTTTATTTCTCTGATCTGTTCCATCTTTTACCTCTTAGGTCCAGGCAGATGTCCACACCAGACCCTCCGATGGGGGGCAACCCTCGCCCAGGTCCCTCCCCTGGTCCGGGTCCCTCCCCTGGCGCTATGCTTGGCCCGAGCCCAGGACCCTCCCCTGGTTCCTCTCACAACATGATGGGCCCCAGCCCCGGCCCTCCGCCCTCTGGACACTCCCAGGCTGGGCCTTCGGGGTACAGCCAGGATAGCTTGCACCCTCTACACAAGGTAAGGAATAAGACAGGGGGGGGGGGGGGCAAGCTCCGACCTATGACGCAGTTCCAGACTTTTGACAGTTGGTTTTAAGCAGGAACTCTGCTATTCTGGCTTCTACTGTCATTGCAGCTGTTAATTAGGCAGTAAAGGGTCCACTTCAATAACTTACTGTAATTGAAAGGCCCTGCTTCAAAACCCGTGCCAACTGGTTTTGGATCATTCATCATTAATAAAGACTGGGTTTATTTAATTTGTTTGGATAATGTCAGTAAACTATTACTACTACAAAATGTGTTGAGCTGACACTTCATTGCTGCTCGTGCAGAAAACTGTTTAGCATAATAAAAGCTTCTTATAAGCTTTTATTATTTTATTATAAGGACGAAAGACAGCGGAACCCATATACCAACGTATTTGTACTGCACAGCTAAGTCCCAGCATTAAGTCTTAGGTTGAGTGCACGTATTACTTGCCAAACTTCACCATAATCTGTAGTATTTTATTTTTTGATGTTTCTTTTTGAAGAGTGAAAATAATAGCTACACTTTGTGGGGTGTAACTAACTTGTACAGACAGAGACAAAACTGTTTTAAAATACTTTCATTTAATAAGAGCTAAGAATCTATCAACAAATGTCTCCTCTACAGCTAATTAAATATGAAATGTTTAATAATAAACTCAACATCTCTCTCTCATCAATCTTCCAAAACCTCTCTGCTCCCTGTTTAAAACATTCAATGTGTCAACCATGACGTCAGAGGTGGGAAGTAACAAAGTACAAATACTTTGTTACTGTACTTAAGTAGAGTTTTCTTTATCCATCGGTGCATATCACGCACCCATGATTACACACGACAGACTAAAATGACGCAACAAGACAAGAAAGGGAGACTCGCAGAGAAAAGGCATCTATTGAATGTGATGTCCATGACAGGGAGAACTAGTAGCGACATGGCAGAAAGTGAACCAGAAAACGTTGCCAATGGAGCAGATTCAGAGCAGCAAGACATTCCCCATCAAAGAGAAATTTTGAAGTTGTCTGCTCTAAGAACGATTCTTGGCGAATGTGTTGTGTCTTCTGCCAACCTATTGTAATAAATGATATTATATTATGATATTAATTATATTCCATAAGTAAATGTACTTTTACTTGAGTAAAGAATGTGTGTACATTTGCTACCTCTTCATGACGTTCTATACTGACGGTGATGTTGGAAACTTGGTCCACCGTGTTTGGGACTTTATGCCGAAATGTTCTAAACAGTTTTGAGCTTGGGTGTCAAAATTGCCACCCCTAAATAAAACTGAAAACTCAGAAAACATACACGTGTATTTTCATTAGAACAAACCAAACAAAACATTATACATTGCTTGCTGTTTCCAGTACGAATATACATATAGAATAAAAGCATGATTTGTGACTACTTAGTCAACATATAATTTACAATTATGTCATTTAGCAGACGCTTTTATCCAAAGCGACTTACAATTAAGCTATTACAAGGAGCAGGTAGGGGTTAGGCACCTTGCTCAAGGATGCTTACAGGTAGGCTAACTCTAGGGCTTGAACCCACAACCTTCCAGCTGGGAGTGCAACACATGACTATCCTGCCCCCTATATATCATATAAAGGTCTGACTGTACCGTAAGTTTTTTAAGGACAGTCATCTTGGTTTTTGCCCATTGAACTGCATTATAAGCCCAGTGAGAAGTGTCAGCAGAGTGTTAAGTTGCTTCATTCTAAAGCCATCAGGTTGTGCTACACACCCTTATATATTATGGGAAACAACATTTTAATTAAATTAAAGTGTGACACATTATTTATTTTTTTTTAACTCATGGAAATGTAAAACATTATATTTACAGTAGCGATGTTTGGACAATGTACATTTGAAATTGCTGGTCCCCGAGAGATGAGTGCTTTGGCCTCTCTAGTTGAGCAGTACTGACACAAAACTCGAATGCAAGTTATTATTTGCAGTTTATCAGTTACATTATTTACCATAGTTACCGTTGGATAAAGTAATTGAGATCCAGATCCAGAGTCCTTGAAAAGACATCTACTCATATTTATAATACTGGTATAGAGAGGGCTCTAGATACAGATGGGTCACAGGTACACATGATACAAAGGGAGGAGGTTACAATGCTGATACAGCAAAAGACTAGGACAGGTCACCAGGTGGTCACCAGACTAGGACAGGTCACCAGGTGGTCACCAGACTAGGACAGGTCACCAGGTGGTCACCAGATGTTGGTGTAAGATGCTGTGTGATGTATCAGGTATTTCCCCAGGAGACCAATAGTGGTGTAATGTTTCCCACAGCCGATGGAGGGCATGCACGAGAAGAGCATGAACGAGGAGGGGCGCTTTGGCCAGATGAAGGGGCTGTCTATGAGACAGGGGCCGCACAGTGGCATGGGCCCCCCACCAAGCCCTCTGGATCAACACTCACAAGGTACGAAGACGCCATCGACCACAGGGGGCAGGATAGTCTGGGTGTTGGACTCCCAGCCGGAAGGTCATGAGAGTTGGCCTACCTGTAAGCAAGATGCCTAACCCCTACCTGCTCCATGTAATAGCACCATGTCATTGTAGGTCGCTTTGGAT
Source organism: Percopsis transmontana (assembly GCA_025447815.1). NCBI lineage: Eukaryota > Metazoa > Chordata > Actinopteri > Percopsiformes > Percopsidae > Percopsis > Percopsis transmontana. The sequence continues at coordinate 6,663 of JAOEHI010000860.1, forward strand.
AAAAGCGTCTACCAAAGGCCCTAATTTTAAACCTTTTCATATAAATAAAGGGCCATTTTGCTGCCATATTAATGGATGTTTAAGGTAATACATTATTAATTTAGCCTACTGCCCACTGATGCAGCCTTTTTATTTTCAGCTCTGATAGTTTTATAGTCTGGTGTCTAGGTATGAAATTTGTAGGGAAATATCCTCAGGTGGTGCTAGGCTAGTTAGGTGTTTTATATTAAAATGTACTTTTTGTACATATGCTGAAATACTCACTCAGTGTTGGTGGAGCTGAGATACGACAAATAGTACATTTTATGTTATTTCATAATTCCCACCATTGTGTTACACAATTCCAGGTGGATTTACAGGGAGTCTGGGCCCGTCTAAGTCCAGCTGTATAGCTGTCTGTATCATGAGGCAGTGATTGGTCCACAGCGGTTGGCATTCTCTGAAATATAGGAAGGAATGGTGTTAGGTCATTTAGCAGACGCTTTTACCCAAAGCGACCTACAATGACATGGTGCTATTACATGGAGCAGGTAGGGGTTAGGCATCTTGCTCGAGGATGCTTACTGGTAGGCCCTTTTCTGGTAGACTATCCTGCCCCCAACTACTATGAGGTGTGACTGTAACCAAGCAGAATGTAAAACCTGTGTCAGCCCAAGATACAGGTTGGCAGGGCTCTAGTGGCTCTTCAAGCAGAGTACCACCTCTCTGTGTTTGTCCCTCCAGGCTACCACTCCCCTCTGGGAGGCTCGGATCACTCCAGCCCCATCCCGTCAAACGGTCCGCCGTCGGGGCCCCTTATGCCATCTTCCTCCTCCTCCTCCTCTTCCTCCGGCGGCCCCAGCTCTGGCTCTACGGCTTTGGACGGCTCCAGTGGAGACCCCCAAGCCCTGGGTGCCAACAACCGGCCCGGCCCTCCGGGAAGCGCGGGCCCCAGCCTCGGCCCTGCTCTGGTAGGATCTGGCGGCCCCGGCGGGTCGGTTGTTCCGGGTGGCCCCGCAGGGCCCACCCCCTTCAACCAGAACCAGCTCCACCAGCTGCGGGCGCAGATCATGGCCTACAAGATGCTGGCCCGCGGGCAGCCGCTGCCCGACCACCTCCAGATGGCGGTCCAGGGGAAGAGGCCCATGCCGGGTATGCAGCAGCAAGCCATGCCCAGCCTGGCTCCTGGACCCGGTGGGCCGGGGAGCGGGCTAGGCGGTCCGGGCCCTGGACCTGGACCTCCAGTGGCCTCGGGGTACAGCAGAGCCCACGGTGAGGCCGGACATTGTAGATTAGCTGTCACCTCCACAGGGTCATGGGGTGGTTCTCTATTATGAGAGCACATTACACTGAACACGGGCTCTGTTCTTGCTCGGTTCTGCAGGCATGATGGGCCCCAACATGCCTCCGCCTGGCCCCTCGGGGGCCCCGGGTGTCATGCAGGGCCAGAACCCCAATGGACCTCCCAAGACCTGGCCCGAGGGTTTGTGACGCTGTTCCTAACATGGCAGGGAAAGAGGAGCTGCAGCTACAACACAATATAGTTACCGTGGATACCACTATCAGAGGCTTTTATCCAAAGGGACGTAGTGTGTGTGTGTATGTATGAGCACTAAGCAACAGGTAGGGGTCACAGGGGTCAAGTTCCAGCACTTAAGCAGGTAGAGGTTGTATAGTACTAGTACTAGTATTCAGGAGCAGGTAGTTACAGGTAGGGGCCATGTCAGGGATAGAACCCACAATCTAAGAAGTTTTTGGCCAGGAGACGACCTCCCAGATTACCGGGCTATTCATTGTTACCATATTCGATTTTACTTAGTGGACCTTTTAACCAGATCACTATAACAGTGGTGCTGTTGAATTCCCCTAAAAAACGAATGATACCTGTAACACGTAAGCATTACACTAAAGCCACTTTAGGATACTATTTAGTAGAGATGGGTATATAAAAAAGGGTCTCAAGATATGGTTAGATTCCGATATAAAGGGTCACAATACGATTCCATATTGATTAATTGCAACATTAAGTTAATGATGAGAATTGTTACAAACTGTGACACACACGTACTGTCCACACGGTCTCGTCGGGTTTTCCGTGCCTTGCATGGTCTTTTATTTCCCCCAAATGCCACTCTCACATGACATAACAATCATCCAGGGTTAACACTGCCTGTGATGTCATTCGTTTACGTCGGCCGGGTGCTTCCGGTTCTTGACTGTTTTTTCTCCCGCTTGCCGACCTTCTCACTCCTTAAAAGAGAGACAGGTGATTATTAATCACCTGTCTCCCAGCCCCGTGAACCAACCCTCCCCCCATTCCTTCCACACACAGACAGCGCTAAACCACGCCCACACTCCCACACAAACCTTTCAGCGAACAGTCTGAAGGTTCTGATAGCACTTATCCAATTTATCCAAAGTGAAGTAGTATTACAAGGAGCAGATGGGGGTTACGTATCTTGCTCAAGGATGCCTATCGGTAGGCCAACTCCAGGGTTTGAATCCATGAACTTCCGGCTGGGAGTCAATCACCCCCATACATTAAAAAGTTTAGGTAACCACTCCGGTTGGATAGAGAGATTACCTTTAAAGTATCGATATTAAGACTTACCTTATCGATTCAGTATCAAAAAGCAAATATCAATTTCTCATTTATAATTGTTTTGTTGTTTTGTTTTTGTAACTCACCCTACATACCTACTACCTACTACATAGGTTTAATGCCAACCTGTAGTTCTGACCAGGAGTGATGGTGTGGTATGAATCTCCCTACAGGCCCAATGGTGAACGCAGCTGCCCCGTCCAATGCCCCCCAGAAGCTGATACCGCCCCAGCCCACCGGCCGACCGTCCCCCGCCCCCCCCTCGGTGCCGCCTGCCGCGTCCCCGGTCATGCCCCCCCAGACCCAGTCCCCGGGCCAGCCCACGCAGCCGGCGCCCATGGTGCCCCACCACGCCAAGCAGAACCGCATCACGCCCATCCAGAAGCCCTGCGGCCTGGACCCGGTGGAGATCCTGCAGGAGAGGGAGTACAGGTACTGTGTGACGGCCCTTTGGCAATAGCAACTTAAAGGCACACTAAGTAAGATTTATGTTTGGCGCTATGGGTGTCAAGTTATGTTTTTGCGGAGAGAACATCTATCCAATTCGCCTGCCCGTTTATTTTGTTATTGTTGTGTTATTGTGGACTCGGTTGGAAATCAACCCCTCCGCTGACCCTCGCAAGCTCCTCCCATTTCCAAACAGCACTGCACAACCCTGTTTGAAGAGGGGGAGGGCAGGGTGGAGTTAGTCTATTTTGTTTTTATTCGGCCTTGCTCATTCACGACACCACAATTTTACTTAGTAGACCTTTTTAGCAGATCACTACAGCAGTGAATTCCCCCCTACCAAGCTACTAGTTAATGTAACACACTATTAAATATGAAAGTAGCTGATAGAAGCAGACGAAACAAAATAACAAAAATTAACAAAATATAACAAAAGGCTCAAGCGTGCATCAATGGACAGGGCGACACAGACGTCGAAACACTACTAGTACGGACCCTGATGTGATATCTGCATATCTGTTTCCCTCCCAGGCTTCAAGCACGAATCACCCACCGCATTGCGGAGCTGGAGAACCTGCCAGGCTCCCTGGCTGGCGATCTGCGCACCAAAGCCACTATAGAGCTCAAAGCCCTGCGACTGCTCAACTTTCAGAGACAGGTGTGGGTCGTTGGACCTGTAGGACGTGTTGCAGAGCTTGTCATTTCCAGAATGTCAGTGATTTATGACCATAAATGCGGCATCTAAGCGCGTATATGTACGCTTGGGTCTCTCCCCAGCTGCGTCAAGAGGTGGTGGTGTGCATGAGGCGCGACACCGCTCTGGAGACCGCCCTGGACGCCAAAGCCTACAAGCGCAGCAAGCGTCAGTCCCTAAGGGAGGCCCGCATCACGGAGAAGCTGGAGAAGCAGCAGAAGATCGAGCAAGAGCGCAAGCGCAGGCAGAAACACCAGGTAGAGTACTGGCTACCTACCTGGCTCTCAGAGTGGGGGTCAGCCCCCCCCCCCCCCTTCAGGTTCAAGATACATTCCTTGATCAGGTCATCCAAAGCCAGCGAGACTTGACAGGCAGGCAATTTAAATTTCATAGTGCGCATCCATCAGACACGGTTTGCATTATATAACACATTAATAACTTTATTTCTATAGCACTTTTCAATACAAGTAATAAAGTGCTTCACATCACATCAATACAAAAAAACTAAACGAAACAAAGAAAAGTATTGAAGCTGGTTTAAAACCATAAGGGTAATTCCAGACACAAATCAGGTGCGTACCTTTAATCTTAGTTATATATTTAGTAATACATTAATTCATTAGTGTTCATACATTTTTGTATAGCTTTTATGTTGTTATTATTTTGGCCAGTGTTTGTGTGTGTGACTACAATAGTTTGACCCAAACATTCAGTCAACCGTCATTCCCACCCTGACCCCTGACCCCAGGAGTACCTCAACAGCATCTTGGCACACGCCAAAGACTTCAAGGAGTACCACCGCTCCATCACGGGCAAGATGCAGAAGCTGACCAAAGCCGTGGCCACGTACCACGCCAACACCGAGCGCGAGCAGAAGAAGGAGAACGAACGCATTGAGAAGGAGAGAATGAGGAGGCTCATGGTAAATGTAGTATTGAGAATCTATCATATCATTTATCCTTTTTATCTATATTATTATATTGTTTCATAGCGTGGTACAGTGGGTTTATATGCATATAGAACTGCATTTACAAAGGAATACTTTGACCCGTTTTGTTATTAAAGGAGCAACGTTTTATACCACAAAAATGTTTACTGTATGTTTTATAATAATGTTTTATAGTGCTTTTTAGCTTTTTATTCTGCATAGAGTGAGCTACATAGAGCGGGCCATGAAGTTGGCCATGTTTATTCTAGGCTTAGCGCTGCCAGTATACGGCAGTTTTAGAAGCACGCAAGCAAAAACCTTTTAACTTAATCATCGACTGCAATACTGGGCGGGAAATTCATCCTGGGAGACTGATTAGAACAGTTTACACGCGATAAACATGCAATTATTATGATGTAAAAATATAAAAGTGAAACGATTCATGGAATTATTAACAGAATTAATCAATTCATGAATTCATTAATTGATACATTTTAGTAATTCAATAATATTTTAAGTTATTTATCGTGTTAATATTAAGACTGCTAGGTAAAATTACCTTATATTACTGCCATTTTATCTTCTAAATTAAATCTACAGATTCATCGGTTATGAAAATCATTGTTAACTGCAGCTCACACACACACACACACACACATGCTAAACCTCTTTGCCTGCGCAGGCTGAGGATGAGGAGGGCTACCGTAAGCTGATCGACCAGAAGAAGGACAAGCGGCTGGCCTACCTGCTGCAGCAGACAGACGAGTACGTGGCCAACTTGACCGAGCTGGTACGAGCCCACAAGGCCGTGCAGGCGCTGAAGGAGAAGAAGAAAAAGAAGAAGAAAAAGAAGAAGGTATGAGAAAAAGAAACCTATATTTCTACTTTCATTGTTTCCAATGGAGCAGCATACAGCTCTTTCCATTCTAAGTTGTGCACGGGGGTTGGGTGGGGGGGTTGGTGTGGAACTAATTTGAGAGAGTGGAATCTATGAACGGATTTGCCGTTGGCTTTCTGTCCCCCAGTTGGAGAACGCTGAGGGCCAGACCCCTGCACTGGGACCTGACGGGGAGGTTAGTATTAGATTTATAAGCACTAGTGGTCGCAGCAGAAGGGGTTCTTCCATTTTGGAAGTTTGTACCAAAATATACTATAGCTTGCTGTCACATACTATTAACTTGCACATATTTAATTATTAAAGTGTATTTAATGAGTAGCCCGACCATTACTGGATATTTGAGTATTAACAATACCACATGTTAATACTCTGGAGATTATCGATATCGATATATCTTTAAAAATATTTGTATAATACTGTATCTAAAAATATATAATTGTATTTATATTTTTTATATTTATATTTTTTTAATTTTTGTTATATACAGTATATATATAGTATATACAGTATATTATATTATTTTCTTATTTTAAATTTTTTCATTATTTAAAAAAATGTGCAGTGGTCTCTCAATTCTTTCGATGGATGTATGGCAGTATATCAGCCAAAAATATGCCAATACCGATATATTTGTGATAATAATCATCACAATAATAGGTCTAATTTTTAGCTCGAAATTCATCACATACACATACACATCACATTCCATTAGCCTATATGAAGATTCTGTTGAAACACAGTTTCTCCTCTTCGCTGGTCAAGAACAATATGAAACGTCTGTCTTTCCCTCCTGATTCAAACGGTTCTGCCTTCAGCCTCTGGATGAGACGAGCCAGATGAGCGACCTTCCAGTCAAGGTCATCCACGTGGACAGTGGGAACATCTTGACAGGGGTGGACGCTCCCAAAGCAGGGCAGCTAGAGACCTGGCTGGAGATGAACCCTGGGTGAGAGAGAGAGAGAGAGAGAGAGAGAGAGAGAGAGAGTGAGAGAGAGAGAGAGAGAGAGATGAAGGGTGTGTGTGAGAGAGAGAGAGAGAGAGAGAGAGAGAGATACTCTG
>JAOEHI010000861.1:2313-13268 GCA_025447815.1 Percopsis transmontana
CCTGATCAGCAGCAGCTAGCAGCTAGCCTCATCAGCAGCAGCTAGCCTGATCAGCAGCAGCTAGCAGCTAGCCTCATCAGCAGCAGCTAGCCTGATCAGCAGCAGCTAGCAGCTAGCCTCATTAGCAGCAACTAGCAATTAGAGCTGCTGCTTTTATCCAAAGCGATTTACAATTACATGGTGCTATTACATAGAGCAGGTAGGGGTTAGGCATCTTGCTCAGGGATGCTTACAGGTAGGCCACCTCTGGGGCTCGAACCCACAACCCCTATTGACCTACCATTCAGCAACACGTCACAACTAGCGAGCTTTACGAGGTCGTGACTACCACAGGAGAGGGGCGTTCGTACGAACTCTTCTCGTGAACACGGTGAACACGACCCCATTTGAAGGCACCAATATTATTCATGTTGTTGTCATGTTGTTATGTTGCTGTCATGTTATCATGTTGTTATCATGTTGTTATCATGTTGTTGTCATGTTGTTGTCATGTTATGTTGTTATCATGTTGTTATCATGTTGTTTTCATGTTGTTGTCATGTTATTGTCATGTTATCATGTTGTTGTCATGTTATGTTGTTATCATGTTGTTATCATGTTGTTGTCCTGTTGTTGTCATGTTATCATGTTGTTGTCATGTTGTTGTCATGTTGTTGTCATGTTATCATGTTGTTTTCATGTTGTTGTCATGTTGTTGTCATGTTATCATGTTGTTGTTATCATGTTGTTGTCATGTTGTCATGTTGTTGTCATGTTGTTGTCATGTTATCATGTTGTCATTTTGTTATCATGTTGTTGTTATGTTGTTGTTATGTTGTCATGTTATCATGTTGTTATCATGTTGTTTTCATGTTGTTGTCATGTTGTTTTCATGTTGTTGTCATGTTGTCATGTTGTTGTCATGTTATCATGTTGTTGTCATGTTGTTGTCATGTTGTTGTCATGTTGTTGTCATGTTGTTTTCATGTTGTCATGTTGTTATCATGTTGTTGTTATGTTGTTACAGCTGATCTGTTGTCGATCAGCTGTAAGCTAGCTTCAGTAGGACACAGTGTGTGTGTGTGTGTGTGTGTGTGTGTGCGTGTGTGTGTGTGCGTGCCCACCCATGATGTTGAGGATGTTGTCAGCGATCTCGGTGGGCGTGACGGTGCCCTGCCTGGTGTCTCCCTGCAGGATCTCCAGCATGGACTCCAGCTTGGTCAGGGTGCTGTTCTGGCACTCCTCACAGGTGAAGTGGCTGCGCACCGCCTGCTCACACACACAAGGACCAACACACATCACCCGTGTTGTTCTCCCAAATCTCCTCCTCTCTACTCCCCCTCCCCCTCCCCCTCCCTCTACTCCCCCCCTCACCGTGCACTGGGCCAGGGCAGCAGAGGTCTGCTGGATGTCGTTGACGGTGCTCAGGTCCAGCGCGGTCAGGGCCCGGGTGATGTTGCTGCGTACGGCCAGCCGGTAGGCCCGCTCTGCCCAGGTGACCCTGGACCACGGCTGGGTCGGCTCGTACTGCACACACACGCACGCACGCACGCACGCACGCACGCACGCACGCACACACACACACACCAAGAAAAGAATGATTCAACGGACATTAAATAGACATTGTTAAGCTATTGTAGGAGTGTGTGATGGTCAGTTTACTAGTGTAATAGTGTTAAAGATATGACAGATGAAGCACTAACAGACAGTTATTAGGATGGGTCAGTAAGCTAGCAGGGGCTAACAGGGGCTAACAATAAGCTATATGAAGCGCTAACAGACAGTTATTAGGATGGATCAGTAAGCTAGCAGGGGCTAACAATAAGCTATATGAAGCACTAGCAGACAGTTATTAGGATGGGTCAGTGAGCTAACAGGGGCTAACAGGCTAACAATAAGCTATATGCAGCGTAACACCTCGTTGAGCACGGTGATCAGGGCCAGAGACAGCTCCCTGACCCTCTGAGAGTCTCCCTGCTTCAGCAGCTCTCTCAGGCGGCTGTCCGTCAGCTCTGCCAGCCAATGAGGGAGGCTGCTGTAACCGGGGGGTGGGTCAGGAAGGGCCACCTCAATGGTGCTGACACACACACACACACACACACACACACACATTGAAAATACAGCTTAGATTTAGAGCTTTATTTAGTTAGTTACTAGTTATCAATCTTAACTAATATGCTTTTAAAGCTGCAATTATTGACCCTTAATAATATTAATAATAATACATTTAATTTATATAGTGCCTTTTAAAGGCTCAAAGTCGCTTAATCCACGTGTTTTGTTAATATATCCATCATTCATTCACTGGTTCGGTGACACAGTGACATCGTGACTCTACTAGCGCTCGCCTCGGACACACAGGAAGCTAGACATGTGCCCGCTATCGACCAATGAGAGCGCTGTTGGCAGCGGTCATTGTGGTAGCTCTAACTCAGAACAGGTGCATTATGGTCAGTGTGAGTTAGCGTTAGCACAACATACAGGCCCCCATATACCACAGAACAGACACGGGGCTGTGCCCACAGACAGCCCTCCATATTGGTAGGAGTTATGACTGTTCATCTGCTTCCGTCCAAAACATATTTACCGTTAGATACACAGTATATACACTGTAAATATAAAATATATAAAATACATTTTAATAGATGAATGTCTGGCGTGGGAATGCATGCAATACATGTGGACTCTGTCATGTGATTAAGGGCTATAGATGTGTGTATATATATATATCTATATATCTATATATCTATATACTGTATATATCTATAGATATAGATATAGATTGAGGCTATAGATGTATAAAACTCTAAAGGGTGAGCAGTGAGTGGCGGGAGTTACTTGTTGTAGGCCGTGACAGCTGCCCCCTGGTGGTCCTCCACGGTAATGAACACACTGAGGCGGTGGTGAGCGGCGCTGAAGCCGGGCGGCAGGAAGGCGGCGTGCTCGGGGCTGGTCCCCCTGTACACGCAGAAGTCCTCGCAGTACTGCCCCCTGCAGCGCGTCACCAGCAGGCTGTACAGCAGGGGCGTCTCCGACCGGTCGCTGTAACCTGCAGGGGGCGGTGTGGGGCGCATGCGGTTAGGATTACAGCTGTGAACTTTAAAGCTGCAGTATGCCCACGTTGCAGCGCTGCAGAGGTACAGAAAGATGACCGGGTAACAAGGATGCATCGCGTACACCAGCCTCTGTGACTTCCTGTTGGTATCTTGTCTTACTTGAGACATCCAAGGTGTTTAAAAGCCTCGATAAAGGAAGGTTCCACCGCAGGTGTGTCACTATTGGAAGTCAACATTTTATTAACATTTTATTTATTATGTGGCGGCATCGACAAAAATCATGTGACCTGTGACCTCGGAAACCTCCATATCCATCATCTGTCTGTCTCTATCCTTCTATTCCTCTGTCCTGCTCCATGTTGGCATCACCTCTCAGAAGGCTAAGCCCACTGCTGGTAGGACTGCATGGTGTGTTGATGGCTAATGTATGTTGTGAAATGCTAATAGCTAAGTTAGCTAATGCATAGCTAAGTTAGCTTTAGCTAATGCATAGCTAAGTTAGCTATGCATAGCTAAGTTAGCTTTAGCTAATGCATAGCTAAGTTAGCTATGCATAGCTAAGTTAGCTATGCATTAGCTAAAGGTGATGTATAGTTAGCCCTGATGACACGCTGCTGTCATTACTCTAACAGCTGGTGTATGACTGTATATGTACTGTACATGGAACGGACTTAAAGGAAACCACCTAGCGTAGCTTTGTCCAGCGAGCCCCCCCCCCCCCAAAGTCATAGTATTATTATGATCATTATTGTAATTATTATAATAATACTCATCATCATGGTTCTATGGACCTGCTGCCAGAGATGATTATTAATAAGTCCTTTATGACGATGAGGATGACGATTAGGATGACGATGAGGATGACAATGAGGATGAGGGTGAGGATGAGAATGAAGATGAGAATGAGGATGAGGATGATAATGACGATGAGGATGAGGATGACGAGGAGGATGAGGATGAGGGTGAGGATGACAATGAGGATGAGGATGACAATGACGATGAAGATGATGATGAAGATAGGGATGAGGATGACAATGAGGATGAGGGTGAGGATGAGGATGAGAATGAGAATGAGGATGACAATGAGTATGAGAATGAAGATGAGAATGAGGATGCTGATGAGGATATGAAGATGAGAATGAGGATGAGAATGAAGATAAGAATGAGGATGACGATGAGAATGAGGATGAGGGTGAGGGTGAGAATGAAGATGAGAATGAGGATGAGGATGAGGATGACGATGACGATGAGAATGAAGATAAGAATGAGGATGAGGATATGAAGATGAGAATGAGGATGAGGATGAGGATGAGGATGACGATGAGAATGAAGATAAGAATGAGGATGAGGATATGAAGATGAGAATGAGGATGAGGATGAGAATGAGGATGAGGATGAGGATGAGAATGAGGATGAGGATGAGGATGACGATGAGAATGAGGATGAGGATGACGATGAGAATGAGGATGAGGATGACAATGAGGATGAAGATGATGATGAAGATGAGGATGAGGGTGAGGATGCTTACCAGAGCAGTTGAAGTGGACCCTCTGCAGCAGGGTGGTGACCCGGCCGGCCTGCCCGCCCCCCAGGTGGCAGTGCCCGCCCCGGGGGGGCATGTTGGGCCGCAGGGTGAGGGAGGCGGCCCCCTCCCCGTCCAGCAGGCCGTCGGTGACGTGCAGCGTGAAGACGTAGGAGTCCCCGTCCCGCAGCGCCCCCTGGCGGAGCACCAGGTTCATGCCATCGCCCCCCGTGGTGGTGGAGGAGGAGTCCAGCACCAGGGTGTCGTTACGCTGGGTGACGGCCTCCCAGCGCTGCACGCACACACACACACATTACACACACACACACACACACACATTACACACACACATTACACACACATTACACACACACACACACACACATTACACACACACACACACACACATTACACACTCTTACACACACACACACACACATTACACACTCTTACACACACACGCACGCACAAACACACATTACACACACACACACATTACACACTCTTACACACTCTTACACACACACACACACACATTACACACTCTTACACACACGCACGCATGCACAAACACACATTACACACACACACACATTACACACACACACACACTCATTACACACACACACACACATTACACACTCAAACATTCAGTGGTTGGACAGACTTGTAGATCCAGAGACGGACTTAAGGAGTGGCGAGCTTGACTATGATTTTTTTAGTGGTATTTATTCTGCCAGCTCTTTCTTAAAGCGTTGAATAAAGCCTCTTCTTCTGAGATGATAATTGTATTTTAATACTGTTGTATTTCAATACTGTTTTCCATATTATTGTTATGGAAATGTTTGTAATATACCACACTGGAACAGAGGAAATATGATCTTTGAAAATTAATTTAATTGCAATTAAATGGAGACAGTTCACACACAGAGTTCTCTTGCTGTCTGTCTGTGAAAAAATGCCCCACCACGAAAGGTGGGAGAAAACCTTTTATACGCATGATTAGGTCAAAGGTTAGGGGGTGGGGTTTGAACCCTAGCAGATAAAAGGTCGTACACTGCCTGGTATACAGGGAGTCACAGCATACACTCATACATCCAGCACTATACATGTGGCACGCTCAAAGGCTCGTGGCTGGTCTTCTGCCAGGTCTGGCCTCTGGCCCCTCTCTCCCCAGCTGTAGGCCCTTACTGCTTAAAAGGGAAGACAAGTGATTAAGAAAATACCCACACCTGTCCCCTAGCCCCGTGAACCACACCTCCCCACGTTCCCTTCCACACACACACAGGCTAAACCACGCCCCCCAACCCCACACTGTTGTATTTAAACACTTGTATTTTAATAATGTTGTTAACATTCAAATCTTGCAGCCAGTTAAACCTCCAGTCTGTAACTTTCTTCTGTATGATATTGAGGCGCCCTCTACAGTCCGTGAGTATGTCCACGGATGGGGATGATTGGAGGCCATTGTTGTTTCACCACGGGCGCGTTCACCACGTGTTGCCACCTTCTGGAGCTCCGTTTGAGTGACATGCTGATGTACACCGCTACCCCCCCACCTCCTGCTGTCAACTACTGACACCGTGTCACTGGACAGGACACGGAACGCACCTGATCTCTGACCTCTGACCTGGATGTCATTTAATTTATTATGAAAATACATTTAAATAGGTATTGTTGTCTCTTGTTTAAGCTAATTATTTATATTTGCATGATCAGCTATGTCAAATTACTATTACGTTAAAATACGTAAAGGATATTGTATGTATAGTGGATATATATGTAAAGGATCTGCCTCAGTGGGGCAATATTTAGTTAGTGCCAATAGCTGGCTGCCTGATTATGAGAGTTAACTGGATGACTGGATTCTATTAGCGTTGATTAATAACGTGTGGAATATTAATTACATGTGATTATGATGATCTGATCAATGGTCGGACATGAAGACAAGCAAAAGACCATCAAGACTATGATATGACATATGATGTAGTGATACTAATAATCACAATAATAATATAGTATATATAATGAATATACTGCCACGGCATCAACAGTTTAACCTCGCACTACCTCTGGTAGACGTGTCTTGGGTACACTCACTTCCGGTTGGAGCGGCCCTTTAACAACCCCCACACACACACACATCTAATGTATACACACGCTCGGTGACGTCAAACTATCATACAGGGGGCTCTCGTCGCCCCGCCCCCTACACACACACGCACACACACACGCACGCTCCCTTTATCACAGAGAGGTAGAGAGCAGTGCTACCCGCGGGCATGACCGCACACGAGTCGCATCGTGCACTCTCAGGCTCTCCCACACACACACACGCACGGCTGAGGGTTACGACCAGGTTACTACAGCGGAGACGCGCTCGGTTACCTGCACTGCAGTGCGCGCGCACTCAAAGTGTAGCATCGCCAGAGGAGCCCCGCTGAGGCGCGAGGAGGCGCGAGGAGGAGCAGGCGGTATGAAGGTAGGATGTCTCACGGCGCGCGCGTCCCTTCGTTGACCGAGGAACCTCGCGTTCACGCCTAAAATGCCGCTGTCAGCACATTCTGTCTGTTACCCGCGATGCGCGTTCATGTCCCGCCGTTACTCACGTCAAACCCGCTGCGGGGGTTCACGGCTAGGATGATGTCACTTCCGGTCAACTGGCAGCTCTTTGTCTACACAGAGAGAGATGGTGCCTTATTAGCATAAGGAGATGCCATCAGTGGAAGCTATTAATAGGGGGAGGTGCTATCAGAGGTTGCTATGAGTAAAAGAGGAGGTGCTGTTACCAAGAGGAGGAGCTGTATAACCAAGAGGAGGAGCTGTATTACCAAGAGGAGCTGTATTACCAAGAGGAGGTGCTGTATTACCAAGAGGAGCTGTATTACCAAGAGGAGGTGTATTACCAAGAGGAGGTGCTATTACCAAGAGGAGGAGCTGTAATACCAAGAGAAGGTGCTATTACCAAGAGGAGGAGCTGTATTACCAACAGGAGGTGCTATTACCAAGAGGAGCTGTATTACCAAGAGGAGGTGCTATTACCAAGAGGAGGAGCTGTATTACCAACAGGAGGTGCTATTACCAAGAGGAGGTGCTGTTACCAAGAGGAGGAGCTGTATTGCCAAGAGGAGGTGCTATTACCAAGAGGAGGTGCTGCATTACCAAGAGGAGGAGCTGTATAACCAAGAGGAGGAGCTGTATAACCAAGAGGAGCTGTATTACCAAGAGGAGCTGTATTACCAAGAGGAGGTGCTATTACCAAGAGGAGGAGCTGTATTACCAAGAGGGGGAGCTGTATTACCAACAGGAGGTGCTATTACCATGTGAACACATAGTAAGGAGATTCAGAATCTAGAATGATAAATAAAACCTTAAGGATCAAATTGCTGGTCTGTGATTGGTTGGTGCTTGGTCATGTGTCGTAGAACAGGCTGCTCTCCAGGGGGTCTGCGGGGTGCTCCTCTGTGGAGGAGGAGGAGTCTCCACCAGGGGGCAATGGTCCCGCCTTCTCTGCTTGGACACGCAGTACAGATTATTAACAGGTGTTCTTACCATTTATGTTATTAGCATGTATTCATACCGTGTTCATGGCGTGTTAACATTTTTGATTGACAGGCGATACTGAGGTAATGACTCATAAACACAAGGTGTGTTCATCAGACAAAACATTCTGTTCAGGTTAGCGATTAACAGGTTGTCATGGCAGCACTCTGCTAGTGGAAAGCTTCTATTGGTTGAAAGTGAAACCAGTTGTGAACCTTTGAGACTTAACCTGGCGAGAAAGACATCTATTGAGTATAATAGAGTGTTGTTGTGTGTGTTTGTATTATAGGTGCGTTGTCATGTCTAAAGCCACAGTCAAGAAGCTGCACTGGAGGTCAAAGGTGAATATTTGATATTATGCATTGCAGTATAATGTATTGTATTGCAGTATATTGTATTGTATTGCAGTATAATGTATTGCAGTATAATTTATTGTATTGCAGTATATTGTTTTGTATTGCAGTATAATGTATTGTATTGCAGTATAATGCATTGTATTGCAGTATAATGTATTGTATTGCAATATAATGTATTGTATTGCAGTATATTGTATTGTATTGCAGTATAATGTATTGTATTGCAGTATATTGTATTGTATTGCAGTATAATGTATTGTATTGCAGTATATTGTTTTGTATTGCAGTATAATGTATTTTATTGCAGTATAATGTATTGTATTGCAGTATATTGTATTGTATTGCAGTATAATGTATTGTATTGCAGCATAATGTATTGTATTGCAGTATATTGTATTGTATTGCAGTATATTGTATTGTATTGCAGTATAATGCATTGTATTTTCCTCCCAGGTGCAGGAGAGTTTCGTGCCACTAGGTGGAGCCTCAGGAGAGCTCGGCCTGGCGATTGGGGGGGGGGCCGACTATGGAGAGTTCCCATTTGTCACAGCGGCCCCTGGGGGCGGGGCCACTGTTAGTGATGTCATCCTAGAGATCGGAGGCACGCCTGTCCTGGGCATGACACTTGGTGATGTCAGAGGGGTCCTCAACAGCTGCCCTCATCCAATCAGGATCAAGACCGTCTTACCTGGTAGGTCCACAGGGTAGCAGCCAATCAGAGAGCAGCAGCTTAAGAGGGCTTTTAATGACCTACTAATTACTACAAATATAACTACCTGTCTGTCTCTCCACCTGTCTGTCTCTCTACCTGTCTGTGTACCTGTCTGTCTCTCTACCTGTCTGTCTCTCTGTCTGTGTACCTGTCTGTCTCTCTACCTGTCTGTCTACCTGTCTGTCTCTCTACCTGTCTCTCTACCTGTCTCTCTACCTGTCTGTCTCTCTACCTGTCTGTCTCTCTACCTGTCTCTCTACCTGTCTCTCTACCTGTCTGTCTCTCTACCTGTCTGTGTACCTGTCTGTCTCTCTACCTCTCTCTCTACCTCTCTCTCTACCTCTCTCTCTACCTGTCTGTCTGTCTACCTGTCTGTCTGTCTACCTGTCTGTGTACCTGTCTGTCTCTCTACCTGTCTGTCTGTCTACCTGTCTGTCTGTCTACCTGTCTGTGTCCAGGTTCCAGTCTGTGTAAGGACCTGCGTCTCTTCCTCAGTAAATGTTTCACTCCAGGCTCCATGGACAGCCACCTGCAGCAAGTCATCAGAGAGAACCTGTATCTACGAGCTGTTCCTTGTACGACACATGCAGACACGCACACACGCACACACACACACACGCACACACGCACATACACACACAAACACGTGTGTTTCCTTGGTCCCGCCATTGTCTTTAAAGAATAGAATAAAAATACAGCGTTACTGTCCCCTGCTGATGATGTCACCAGGTACGACCAGACAGCCAAGGGAGGGGGAGATCTCTGGAGTGGATTACAACTTCGTATCTGTTCAGGAGTTCTTCTCTCTGGAGGAGTCTGGAGCGCTGCTGGAGAGTGGCAAGTTCAAGGGTACGAAACAAATGCACCTCAAGTCAACATATAGATATACTGTATAACATAGCATTAACACAACACGAGGTAAAGCCTACATTCTTTACCCCGGCAATGTCATTTATCTGTGAAGAATTTGGCTAGTGTTAACAAAAGATAAGCTACATTTTATTGTTCCCGTGGTACAACTTGACCTCTACCACCACCATGCTAACTAATTAACTAACTAGCTAGCTAGCTAATTAACTAACACACTAACTAGCTAGCTAACTAGCTACCTTACTTGATAACTAGCTAACTAACTAACTAACTAATTATTAGGAGTAGTGGGCAGTCAAACTCCAGTTGTAATTCCAGTGCCTTGCTCAAGGGCAAAATCAAGTATTAAACTACTGAACATATACACTAGTGAAATGTCTGTTGGATGTTTGTGTTTGCATATAAATTGCTGTGTGCATCTTTGACTGATAAGTAGGTGTAGTTCATTTAATTGACACTCAAGTTCAATGACTATGTGAACACACCATGGCTAGCGGACCATACAGTGCCATCACCCTCCTTTGCTGTCACTCATTATTCCACGCTATTTCTAAGCACACACTCTTTCTAAGCACACACTCTTTGTAAGCACACACTCTTTGTAAGCACACACTCTTTGTAAGCACACACTCTTTCTAAGCACACACTCTTTCTAAGCACACACTCTTTGTAAGCACACACTCTTTCTAAGCACACACTCTTTGTAAGCACACACTCTTTCTAAGCACACACTCTTTGTAAGCACACACTCTTTCTAAGCACACACTCTTTCTAAGCACACACTCTTTGTAAGCACACACTCTTTCTAAGCACACACTCTTTGTAAGCACACACTCTTTGTAAGCACACACTCTTTGTAAGCACACACTCTTTCTAAGCACACACTCTTTCTAAGCACACACTCTTTGTAAGCACAC
>JAOEHI010000862.1:0-13267 GCA_025447815.1 Percopsis transmontana
TTTTACAGCCCAAAAAATATTTATATTTCAATGATCTTTTCACCCTGGGCCATTTTTTTAAAAATATTTTTGAATTTTGTCTGCCCCCCCCCCCCCCCGGCTGAAGTGTGTTTGTGCGTCTGAAGAGAGAAGATATTGTGAGCAGTGTCTAATTATGTTTTCTCTCCAACCCCAGGCGACTAAGTTCAGGCAAACTCCAAGATCTGGGAATATCAGATGGGAGCAAGTTAACACTTGTACCAACAGTTGAAGCAGGATTAATGGTAAGAACCACCAGCTTATATTCCCTGCATTCAGTCACACAAATACAATTTAGAAAATAGTAGTGTAGTATTTATGTCAAAACAGATTAAATGTATTTGTGTTCACTTGGATTCATTTAAATGATTTCTCTTCATTTTAGAGTTTGCAAACTATTGCATCATTTTCTCCCCCTCTGTCTGTTGCAGTCTCAAGCAGCAAGACCCGAGCAGTCAGTAATGCAAGCTTTGGAGAGTCTTACAGAAACTCAGGTAAAGACAACATGATTAGCTATTGCTGTTTTTTTTAAGGTGATTGCACAGGTGTTGAGATTTGCATTGTAAGTTTAAGCGTCTTATAGGATTTAATAGTGATCAGCTGAGACAGGGACAATAGCAAAGATTTTTTTGCTATGTGTCTTAATCGAGCCAAGCTGGACATCCAGTGTGAGCTGACAGGATATAGTAAGCTGCAACGCCCATCCATGTCATAGTAACCTACGTGTAAAGCCAGCTCTCCTCCTAAGATACTAAGCAGGCATAGAGATGGAGAAGAGAGCACAACCTTTGCCTCCATATTTAAAGTCAAGGCTTTTTGACCCTTTGTCTCTTTGTTGTTGATTCATTCTGGCTGTGATTCGCACATATGCAGATACACACACACACACACACACACACACACACACACACACACACACACACACACACACACACACACACACACACACATCCAAGAAGCGTGAGCGTGTTCATATAAAGTGCACATCCTTCAGCCTATGTAAATATATTGACTTGACTTTAACAAGGGGTTAAAGTCAAGTCAATATATTTACATAGACTTCTTGGAAGCGTAGCACACATACATGCCTACAACTGGGCCTATAAGTCTGATAAAATGATGTATGTGTCTGAGTCAGTGTGCTATGACTCACCAACATGATCCATTGTGAAAGCAAAAAGTTAGCGTGGCGTGAGTTCTCAAGCGATGCGACAGGTTCAGATGCACAAAGACAACAGCAGTGACGTTTGGAACGGTCTTTGCAGCTGACTGACTCAAGTTGACTTCCTTTTATTGGGTAACTGTGAGATGCATGGAACTGCATCAGAGACGGGGGTCCAGAGTGACTGATGTCGAAACAACACCGCATCGTATGGTGAAATCTGGACGCCGGCTTTATCGCCACCGCCCTCCTCACGCCCCGAGAGTTTGTCGAGAGAATGAGCTGCATTTTGTCGAGAAGCTGTGATGGGTTTTATTAGATGATGTGGGCTGTTTCGAAAATGTGTGTGCGTGTGTTTGTGTGTGTGAGCTCAGCATGCTTCTCGTAGCACTGACAGCAGATGACTGAAAGTGTGTAGGTGTGTAAGTGTTTGGATGTGTGCATGTCTGCCTGTTTCTCCCCCCGCACGTAAGGGTAGTGATGGGCTGGAAGCATGCCTTGCCCATCATGTGGTATGCTATCGCTGGGTAGCCAGAAGTGTCATTTTACCAGACGGGCCTTGCAACTGCCAGCTCAAAAAGGCCTGGCTCACTCTTTCTCGCGCATTCTGTTGCTGTCTCCATCTCTGTCTTTCTTTTTTATCCTTCTCTCCACGCCCTGTTTATCCGTTGCCCTTATTTTTCTACACTGTCAAGCACAGGCCTGCTCGGCTGTTTTATCTAGAACATCTACTCTTACTCTATATCTCCTGGTCCTACAGTGGTATAACCAGAATAAAGAAGTGCATAAAAAACAATTGCCGGGTAAAAGGTTAAAATGGCATAATGCTTTAGTATGTTTTCATCCGGAGGAATTGATTCTGTTTTATAATTCATGAGGTGGAATGGAATGATATAGATTGTGAAGGGATTACGGATCCAAGTAAGATTAGAAAATAGGAACACAAAAGCTTTTGCTCATTTCCTCTCTCCCCCAACTCTGGGGCTATCAAAAATCAATCAATGCACTTAGCTCCTAAAAGTGTCTGATAGGATAGCCGATATGCCCATATGCCCAAAAATAGCCGCAATGAGACGTGGGCCAGTTGTTCACTGTGGGAACATTAGAGCATTGAGCGGCTATCAACCCTAAACTCTTGCTCCTCTTGCAACCACCCATCCACACTTAAGTCATGGGAGGTGTGGGCTAGAGATCAGGTGTTTTTCCAGGGTTAAATTTGTGTGTTCATGGAAGTTGTGGTTGGACAGATCCCCTCATCTCTTCTCCTCTACCGGCATTCTAGGAAGCACGGAGATAGCTAGCCAATCAGGGTGGGACATGACAGCTTCTAGAGTGCTATTTCAGACTTCTGGGGGAGCAGCATAGAAATGTTCACTTTTATGGAAAGGGAGCCCTGGCAATTATTGGAGTGGGATTTTTTTTTCACTCCCTCGCTCCCTTCTTCTCCGTCATTCTCCCCCTCTCGTTTCTGCTTAACAGCTCTTCCAGGCCTCTATAATTTGAATGTGCTGTGGTTTGCAAGTCTGCTTAACTGGGCCGTGTGGCTGCCTCATTTTGACTGTGGGAGCTGGCTTCTATAGCAAAGATGACATGGGCTGCCTTAATTCCTCCCCTGGTATCTCAGTATAGTTTTTTCTCAAGACATCTAAGCTGTTTTAAGCCGCTGGCTCCTGACAGCCAATAAAAACGGTTCTAGTTTCTATTCTCTTCTCATTCTACCAGCCAAATAGAAGCATACAGCTTACATTTGAATGCACACATGCACCACAGAATTCTCAGGGTGTATATATAAGGATATATTTTGTAGGCTGCTTAGAGAATGGGAAAATGGACAAGGCCATAGTAAAATGATTATATTTACAAGACAGGGGAAACAAAGGTAATATTGACTACATATAGGGATATTTAAGCTACAGCATCATCTTTACATCTATTGATCTCGGTTTTTGACAGAAAGAAGGATTATGTGTCCCTCTGCTCACAGGGACATTTGCTCATTGATGCACATTGATGTTCGAATGAAAGGCAGGCAGGCAGGCAGGCAGGCAGGCAGGCAGGCAGGCAGGCAGACAGGCAGGCAGGCAGGCATTACCCTCCCCATCCCCCATTGCCCTTCCCCCCATGCAGCCCGTCTTTGTTCTTGTCTTAAAGCATGAACACCAAAGCTACCCAGCTGACAAAACCTCTAATGCACAACAATGATTGAGGTGTCAGTCTTTAAGTTAGACTCTCCCCCGATGACCTTCTTTCTCCCCCCATACATCGCTAGACCTTGGCTATACGCAATTGATGGCAGCCACAGCGGTGCATATGGGTTTCGGAATCAATGTGTGGCCCAGCTGGTGGGGAATCCTGGCGGGCTTCAGATTGACATATTTTGCCTCGGAGATCAACACAGGATGACTCGGGAGGGGGCGGCATTTTACCTCTGCTCACCTCCCTTCGGAATACACTGTTACATATCTGTTCCACATTTCTCTCTGCTCACTTGCTTCATCCACCGGCAGGGTCTCGCTTGAAGCACTGCTTCGTCATCGCATCTCAGAGCGGACTGATGAGAATTATTAGTATCTTAACAATCTGCGCAAAGTCACCTCTGGGTGCCCTCATCTGGGTGCCCGCATCTCACCTCCCCCCACCCCACACCCTGGGGTGGGGGGAGGCAGGTCCAGGCAGGTGGAGGAGAGGATAGAAAGACGCAATGGAAGAAAAACATAGGGTGTGTGTGTGTGTGTGTGTGTGTTGTGATTATGCACTAGCCAGGTTTTTCCTATTGGATCATCTCAGTGAGACAGATTGCTCTGTCTGCATGTTGTTGTGTACCAGGTGGAGTGTGTGTGCGTGTGCGTGTGCAGAAATTGTTCTGTAGGTCAGAGACGCTGTTGAAGGATGAGTGAGAACGCTCGCCTGAAAGATGAGGATGGATAGACAAGAGACAGAGGGACTGTTATCGCTAAACTAGCTCATGCTAGTGAGCATTAGCTTACATCTCTCTGTAAAATGTAAATTTTTATTTGTTTAATGAGGTACTTAAACAAACATGCTAGTGTATTAGTGTGCGTGACTTCGACGTGCTCAGTATGTTGCTTTTTCCAGTCCCGCCTGTACCAACCTTATCTAGATCCTACTTAATCAGCCACATGGACAATACTGGAAATCATTTCAGACTAATTGTATTGAGGATTTGGGAGTGGAAAGAATTGAAAAATGTCAGTCTGCTGGTCAATATGAGAAGATCCTCCCCTTTTTATGGAATGCACTCCCCCTCCTCTCCGCCATTGAATTGAAGGCTTTTTATATGCATGCAGCTAAAGACAGAGGGAGTCTCGGCTCTTTGGAATGATAATACATGCCTTTTTGTTACCTAAATGAAAGCTACAGAAATTAATTTGGCGCTCAAAGTGTAAATCGAATTGTGTATGGAATTAAAGACAATGCTGATCTAAAGGCCTATTCACTCCCCACTCATGTAAATCCTGGCCTTGAAAATTGCACTAATAAGCTGACGAGGGAGTATTTTTGCACCTGCGTAATCCCTTTTGTGATGCGTATACACACAGTGGGTGGGGGATGCTGGGTGGAGGGACTCAAGGTGTGTTGTTTGAGTAATCAAGGGAACCGTGGATTTTGCAGAGGTGCTTATTGTCCTATTGTGTATATTTTCTCTCTCTCTCTCTCTCTCTCTCTCTCTCTCTCTCTCTCTCTCTCTCTCTCTCTCTCTCTCTCTCTCTCTCTGTGTGTGTGTGTATGCGGCAACATGCGTGCAGTTTTTAATCTGGCTCTTTGTATATCCCCCTGGTCCAGTGGCATGACTTATGTGTCAGTGCTTTGAGTCGTGACCGTCACTGTGTCTCACTCTCTGGCGGTGACGAGCCTTTGTGATTCAAGTACCCGGCATCGTGACTAGCAGGGCTAGGAGGACGCGGGCCGGGAATATCACGTCTGATGCCCCCCAAAGCCAATTAGGGACACGGCACCGTGGAGCCTCAGAATCAGAGGTCACCGCTTCGCTCTTTCTGAAATAAAGATGTGAGGACCATTTTTTTACAGCAGTATTTTTGTACATTCCCATACACTTGTTTTGTTTGGAGAACATGCACAGAAGATCATCTTGGTTCAGCTCAGTCAGATTAGAATTTTTTTGTCCCCCCTCACGATGCCGTTGCAGGTCATGTGGTTTTTACATGCATCCCCTCACACACCCCTGGTGCGGTACACGAACTGGCGGTTGCTAATGTGGGTCCCCCTCCCCTTTCTCCAGCGTCACACGGCCCTGGTTAGAATTCATTAATCTGCAGGTATCAAAGGCACTGCAGCGCCGGTGGAGTGTTCAGGAGAGCGCATAGGAGAGCGCGTTCGGCTTTACCACAGGCGAAGGGGCTCTTGGCCGTTGCTCGGCTTGCTTAAGCTGTTGTGAAAGAGTGGGTGGGGACGAGTACGTATTGTGTGTTGTGCAGTGTAATGTGCACTGTGTGTGTGTGTGTGTGTGTGTGTGTGTGTGTGTCAATTTGGTTGAGGCTTCAGCAGAAACCTGAACATTATGAACTTTGCCCTTCTGGTCTCTGTTTCCACTCAGCCGATCAAATTCTGTGATGGCCAGCTGGTCCTCTCTTGCCGCTCTCGCCCTGCCATTTTCTTATCAGGCAGTATTACAGACAGCTATCTCTCCAGCACGGCCTTTAGAAGAGAGCTTGGCCTCCTTTTTTTGGATTTGGGGCATGATGCAAGTAATTGATTTTTTTTCTCTCCCTTCTACTCTTTTGAGACTCTGTTATTGCATCTTTAGCCGGCGCATTTCTACACAAAACTATATCGATGGAGTCTTGCTGCGTTCAATACCTCTAGCTTGATAGGCTGGGTAATAAACTTCACCTATCACCTAGTTGTTTGATAGTTAAGCAGCTGCTTCGGACCCAGGTGCCAGGTCAGGCCCTCCTTCTCTAAAGGCTTCCCCCACTCCGCCTTTCTATCCTTTCCTTGCCTGCTCTGTCCTCTGCTAAGGTTTTTATATCAGCTCAGTGCTGTGAGCTCCCCCCCACCCTCCGTTCTGTGCTTCCCTTCCATTCCCCCTCGCCCTCCCTCAGTCTGTCTCAACACCTCTTCCTCCCTCCCTTCTTATCCCTCCCTCCTTCTCTCCCGTAGTTCGCTTAGTGTGCAAAGGAAGAACGACTGCAAATGAGTTCCTTGAACCACAGGGACCCCAATAAATAAAACTGTCAGCCAGAGACGTCGGCAGAAAAGAGGAAGGAAAAAGCCAGAGGCACACTCTCACTAAATATTTCATCACCCGCACCGCCATAACTAGCAACACCACCCTGACACCCTACCCCCATTTTCTGCATCCCCCACCCCCCTCAAACATCACCGCTCTATCCCCATCTCCATCCGCCAACCCCCCTTTCTTTCCATCCTTTGCCCCACCTCCTCTGGTGGCCCCTTATCATATTTGGCACCCCCACCCCACCCCCATCCTATGCATAACAACCGAAGCCTGCTGCTAAACAAAATGCCACCCCAGAGCCCAACAACCAAAACAATATGGTGGATGGGGATGGCTCAGAGGTCCGGCTGAGAGTGACTCGCCTTTGTCAGTGAAGTGGATTGTGTCTTTGTTGGCACCTGCACATAACCCCTGTCATTACATTGCTAGAATATTTTCTATGCAATAACAATCCATTTAATGTTTCGTCTGGCTGAGACAAAGACACACACCTTGTTCTGGTGACTTGACCTCCTACTTACCTCAGCATGCCACTGCTGCTGCGTCATGAGGAGAACAATGTAAGGTCGGTTTGTCTTAACACAACAACTCCCCTCTGCTCCTGGTGTCATTTGTCTAACAGAAAACAGCCTCAAGTGGCCTTTGTAAAGGCTTGGAATTTGTTAAGTGTGCGTGGAGGAGGCAGGTGAGGAAAGAGACGGAGGTGGAGGAGGGTCGCAGAAGACAGAAGGCAGAGTAGCTCTCTTTTGTTTGCCTGCGATGTTCCAGAAAGCTCTATCTGGTGTTTATCCTGACGTCAACGCTAACCAGCCACATTGGCTGTCTTGGCTGCACTCCGGAGAGCAGACATGTTTGGACTGGAGCTGAGCTGCTAGCCGGGACCTTCGGGAATCATCTGCTAGCCAGCTCTACAGCTCCAGACCCCCCCCCCCCCTCTTCCCTCCATCTCATAGTCTCCGTCTGGGAGAGGCTTGCTGTTACACGATCACTCTAGCCAATCTAGCCTCTGGCAGGCCAGGGTGTATCATCCTCCGCCTCCTCCCTTCCCTCAGGAAACAGGCCCTATTTCAGGTGTTCCACTCCACAGCTCCTGGCTTTCAGCTGCATAAGCTGTCCGCCCTCCTTTTCAGTCTGAGGTGTCGGGAAATGACATGTCAGGCGAAACTGATGCAGGTTTAAGTCCAGAGGCCTGGAATTTCACACCTGAGGGTTTATTTTGGCTTCTTTTGTGTATCTTCTGGGGGAATGGAGGGCGGAACCACAAATATGCGAGAGTAACCAATCAAGGGATCGCTTAGATTACTGTCGGCGTGAGATATTCCCTCCTGTCATTGTCTCTCTCGAGTGAAAAATACGGCTTCCAAATGTCTGTTTATGTGGGTTTGTGGCCTTTTAATTTCTTACCTAGAGAATTCTGCGGTGGGTGGTGTGTGTATGCAGAGACCCCGCGTGAGTCAGACAGATGGTTACAGGGGGGGATCTCTGTGTTTAGTGCGACTGAGGCGTGAGCCACTTCAAAACCGGCTTCATGAGTCAACTGCTGAGATGCCAAGACTAGCAGTGACAAACCCGCAGAGGGCGGGAGGGAGGGAGAGAGAAAGGGAGGGATGAAATAAGAAAGAAGAAAAAGTGGGTCTGTTTAGCAATCTGCCGAGTGGTGCTGGGGAGCTAGGTAGGAGTACATGGGTTTCATCTCAGAGGTTTTAAATAATTTCCACCATCATTAAAGGGTAATGAAGGCGCTCCTGTCTTGTTTTTCCTGCCTCCTCCTCACTCACAACTGCCTTCCGTCTTTCTCGCCGCACATAGGCTTCCCCAGGCACGTCAGTTAGTTTCGTGTGAGAGAGATTGATCCCCTACCCCCTCAAACCAAACATTGGTCTCCCCTAGGGTGTGTGTGAGAGAGAGAGATGGGGAAATGGCAAACTGCCAATTCATTCTCTTGACATCTGTCAGTCAGAGAGACACTCGCAGTCTCCTTCCCCTCCTCTGTTCTCTCCTCCACAAAAAGACTCACACACTCTGTTGGGTCACAGGTGACCTTCTCTGTGCTTTGTGAACTCATCTGCTCTGGCTGACTTCGCACCAGACCGCATCTCCGACGAGATCGCGGCGTTTTATGGCCTGTTGACTTTATTGGTTTTACCGCACTGTTATATTCAGGGCAGGCATCGACTGGAGCGACAAGCCATTCATCTCAGAGCCTACATTTTGCTGCTTATCTGAATTGAAACTTCAATTGGGTGTTGATATATATATATTTTTTTGGAGGTTTTGTGACACTCATCCAATGGTACCCATCGTTGTCGTCCTTTCACCACTCTCCTGTCGGTGTTTTCATGGCGTGTCAATACTACCTTGCAAAGGTCACCCTGGCCGCAGAGAGGCGGCGGTCGATAGAGAAATAAATAAGCAGAAGGAAAAGCGAGCGAGAAGGAGGGCAGAGGCTGGTGAAACACAGGGTTAACTACGGGCCAGGTCCTTGACACACTGCAGGTTCATGCTGGAGGGCCACAATCTGCACCGCGCTCTCGCCCGCTATCTGTGCTTTTGCATGCTTCCTTTTTTTTCTCTCTCTCCCTCTACGCCTCTCCCGTCGCCTTTGTGCTTCCGCCTCCCCTCCTCTATTCGGTGCTCCTTCTGTCTCTGTCACCTCCCCCCACCTCTCTAACACCCTCACGCCTCTCCTCCTCCCCCAGGAGAGAAGGCGCACAGGCAATGGGGAAGGTGGTGGGCGGGGGTGTTGAAACCCCTTTAGACAGAGGCGTCACTTTGTATTAGCTAGTGCCCGTTGTTCCACTCGGCTTCTGTTTGCGGTGGAAATGCGACGACATTACTGCTGAGTCCTCAAGACCCACAGAGGCTGTGTGACGCCCGAATGCCTTAGAAATAACACACGCACGCACTCTCATATGTACACACCAGCAGTGAGTGACAGGACATTGCAGCGGAGCCGCAGGCTTGTAAGGGAGTGCGAGGGACGAAAGGGGTGGGGTGGGGGGGGGCGGTGACAAGAGAAGTTTTGTTGTCTCGAGGGATTTCTCCAGCCAAGTCATGACAACTCCGCTGTGTGTGTGTGTGTGTGTGTGTGTGTGTGCGCGCGCACGCGCGTCCGGGCCACGAGAGGGTCAGTCGAGGCCTCCGCTCTTGGGTCCTGCTGTCTTCTTGTCGCTCCAAAAATGGGCAGTGCTTCCATATCCGCCATAAACGCAGGGGGACAATGCTCCATTTTGTGTGTCAGAGGCAGGCGGGGTGTATTTCCTGCATGCTGGGCGACTTTTTTTTTCAGGCCCTAGGCCAAACAGAAGGGTGGCCTTTGTGTCTTTGCTGAATGGCACTGCAGACCAAGGGGCAGTGGGAAGCAAGCGGGAGTGGGCTGTGTGTGTGTGTGTGTGTGTCTCCCCCCCCCCAGCAGCTGTAAATAGGCCAGTGCTGGTGTATAGTGAGTGATTGTAGTCTACTGCGGTATTCAGCACACTGATTGCACTGTGTTGTTTGTTCTAACTGCCATGTGATAAGCTATTCATTTATTAATGGAAGGTGTTGCCATGCAGAGGAGCTTGTCCGTCAAAAAGTGTTTTCTTGTTATAATTAGACGGCGGCCTTTGTCAAAATATTGTAATTTGGTGCTAATTACATTGTTCTGAAAAACCCACTGCCTGAATTTAATGACTCATTGCTCGTCTCTTCCCGTTTCCTGTATGCAGGTCAGTGACTTCCTGTCCGGCCGCTCTCCCCTCACCCTGGCGCTGCGCGTGGGCGACCACATGATGTTCGTGCAGCTGCAGCTGGCCGCGCAGCAGTCCGGCGGCCCGCAGCTCCAGCACAGGCACCTCGTATCCCGGGGCAACGGGGACGCCCCCGCGGGACAGCCCCGCGCCCCTCACCCCGGCCCCCATGCGCCCCAGCCTCACGCCGTGCCCTCCTCTCCCGCTACTGCCCCGGGCTCCCCGTCTTTCCCCCTGCCCTCCACGCACCAGCCGCTCCCTCCCATGTACCACCACCTGCCCTCCTCTGGTCACTGTAGCCCACCCACTCCTCCCCCCCCTCCCCCGCCCCACTCCCCCCGGCCCGCCCACCTGCCCGGAAGTCTGTTCCGCTCTCAACAACAACAACAACAACAACAACAACAACAACAACAACACCATCATCACCACCACCCCCACCACCACCACCATCACCACCAGCCCTCCTCGGGCCAGGCCAGCCCCCAGAACGGGCCGCCCAGCTCTGCGGCCCCGGCCCCTTGCCCTGAGGTAAATCCCCTGCGGTGTCATGCTTCCTGTTGTGTAATCAGTTACATCTGTCATCGGGCTCAACAGGTAGCTAACGGTACATTCACACCGCCAGCGTTAGCCAACGACAGCCCGCCGCAAAGCGACAGACCGTCATTCATTTTCCATGAGCACCGGGTGACAATGGGTGACAGTGAGCGTAAAAGCGGCTGGCGACTAAACGTTCAGCGGCTTGGCGAACGTTGACCAAAGTACTACTTCATTCGAATGTTCAGGGACGCGGTGTAGCGACTAGACAATCAGTTTGTAGAGGCGTTCATCTGACGTCCCTCCCTCTTCTTGGCGATCGAAAATGGAGGAGAAACTACGTGCTTGTTAATTTACTGGGACATCAATTAAAAAAACAAAGGGGGGAGGGCAGGTTTCAGAGGTTGTATTGATCTCTTGTGAGGTTTATTGAAATAACCATAAGCGCAATTGGAGTGATACAAATGATACAAATAATTAAGGTAAGAACTTAGCGATATAGTATTACATGTAAAAATGAACAAATATTACTTCACAAAATTTTCTAGAATTGACGTCGTTTGTTTAGCCCATGCATGTAGCAAGGCAGACACGGAGGGCACAAAGTGCCCCTTTGATCGACAGGGCAGACCCACGCACCAGCGACGGCTACAAAGCGACTTGGCTACAACGCGACTTGGCTACCACAAGCTACAAAATCGCTGGCGGTGTGAATGCGGGTCTAGTCATAGGTTAGGAATGTAGTTTCATCTCAAATACTGCAAGGATTTTGAGGATAAAAGTACCCGCCTAATGACATTATGCATTATGCGGACTAATAATAACAATAGTTGTAAACAGATAACTGACATCATCTTATCCACTTAACTACATCGTGAATGGACAAGAGAGGGGACAGGTTATGGCCAGTTCAGCCAGTTCTCATCTTCCATGAGAGGGATTCAATTAGCGCAGTATCTGAGCAGGACGAAGGCCAACCCATGTTTTTATTTTTTTAGTCTCTGGCTGGGGTAGACATGATGTAGTTTGGCCCATACAACCGCCACCCACCCAGCATGAAAAAAAAAAGAAAGAGAATTAGACTTAATGAGTTAGAGTTGGTATTGTCTCATTAATGATTTTACTTTACTGGCACACGCACACGCACACACAGGCACACACACACACACACACACACACACACACTAGTGTTTACTTTTCCTCTCTGGGCTGCAGTTGTTGGAAAGTGAAACAACCAGATGTGGGAGAGTCTGCTTCACAACCAGGGAGATAGAACACGCAGGGCAAATGTGCAGCAAGAAAAGGAAACAGCCATTCCTTATCTGGCTCTCACAAACCCGTAGCACACGCACACACACAAACACCAGCCTCCGCGCAGGCTTGTATTTCACTTTCAGTTCCCAGTGTGTGTTTTGAGTTAAGCTAGGACAAGCTAGCCTGGTTGCTAGGTTGGGACTCGTCAGTTTGAGGTAACCAGACACTAGGGCCGTACAGGGGCATTCCACTCAGGTTCCCTGTTATCTGGGCTTCCTTTGACCGTAACCCTTTAACACATGGGGTACTTGCATCACACCACACTGTGAAGCATTGGAGCTATCTCTAACACCTAACACCCTACTAATCATAGCACGCTAATGTAAAGGATACATGCAACACCCCTGATAGCACATTATATAAAGGTGGTTTTGAAACTACACAGCACCCACTATATCCTTGCGTGTTAAGGGCTAACAAGTACGTGTTCCGGTTTTACATGGGGTGGGGGGAGGATACATTTCACAGGAGAAGTACTTTATGGAACAGTTTGATACTAGTGCTTCCTGCTGTCAGAAAAGCTCACTTGGTATGCGTTTTACTTCTGTGACTTCAGGCTAACTGCAGCAACAAGAGCGGCGGCAGTCCCTCGTCACGCTCCCGCAAGCCTGGTGCCATCATTGAGAGCTTTGTCAACCACGCTCCCGGGGTCTTCTCAGGGACTTTTTCAGGTGAGGGCACAGTTGAGGTACTCGGCACACTTGAGATTACATGTGTGTGCTATTAAACAGACGCACTTTCTCCCATGTAACAGCCATGAAAACGATCAATGCCATAGCATCTATTAGGACTCTCTCTTGTTCCAGAAGTTTGTGACTATTAACATTGACTATTTATTTGTTGTTTACGTGTTGTTTTTTTTCTTTCCCAGGCACTTTGCATCCCAACTGCCAGGACAGCAGCGGGCGTCCCAGACGGGACATTGGCACCATCCTGCAGATCCTCAACGACCTCCTGAGTGCCACTCGCCAGTACCAGGGCGTGGCCCCTTCCCTCACCCAGCTCCGCTACCAGACCCAGTGTGGCTCTCCCGCATCTCCGTCCCCCTCGCCCCCGCCCTCCCCCCCAGTCGCTGGCATGACGGGCCTCTCTGCCAAAGCTACCTCTGTGCCCGCCAGCATCCCCAGCAGCCCCCCGCCCGCTCTTCATCCGCTGGTGCAGTGCCAGAGTCAGATTCGCATGTGCAAACCCCCTGGTGAGAGACTACGCACACTCGCACGCACGCACACACACACACACACACACACACACACACACACACACACACACACACACACACACACACACACA
>JAOEHI010000864.1:0-13264 GCA_025447815.1 Percopsis transmontana
TTAAATAAACATTTGAAATATATCAGTCTGTGTGTAATGAATGAATATAATATCCAAGTTTCACTTTTTGAATGGAATTGAAATAAATCAACTTTTTGATGATATTCTAATTATATGACCAGCACCTGTATAGTGATAGAATGTTTTTGGTCACATTGCCGACTCCTATTTCGAGTGTAACACATCTCTCTCGTACCAGTAGTAATACAACTTATAGTTCTTACTGTACTATCAGTCTAAGTAGGTCGGGCTGGGACTGGATTTCCTGGATGGCGTACAGATCCTTCAGACTGAACTCTTCTCCTGAAGTCCCACCTGACTCTTGGCAGCCCACGTCTGACCGCTGGCCTAAACATATGAAACACTTTAATAACCTCAACATAGTGAAACAACTGAACTTTACATATTAAAAAGCATGTAGTGGAATGACCAGCCACCTCACAAAAGGGGTGACAAGATGCCTTTCCCCACATTTTCTCTCTCTGTCTCACTCCATAAAAACTGTGCTAAACACCAAAAGTGTTGGTGTAACAGAACACCTCCGCATCCCACAGAAAAGCAGAACCCTTCCTCTATCTAACAGACCTGGAGGTTTCTATGGAGATCCTAGCCCCCCTAGCTGACTCACCTCACCACAAACAAGACAGTGGCGAGTCTTATTCTGACTAAAATTAGGTCAGATTACCAGATTGGACATCCATTTTAAGGACTTTACCCTGTGGACCTCGTGGATGAAAGTATTTATGAAATGACACCCTTATGCTTAAACAAATGCATTAGAATGTATTAATGCATAGGAACCTGTAGACTTATCAAGTCTAGTATTGATGTTTAGCTAATTGTGTTCTGAAAATGTATCTGTCCAGGCTATGAATTCACAACCTAATCAGTTATAGGAATGTTTGACCTCTTTGGGTTCTCCGTTCCGTCCCAAGAATTCCAGTTTCCTGCAGAGCCATACGTAAATAATTGGGAGCAAAGCTTACACGTAGGTACCAACACACACAAAGGAGGAGAGAAACTCTGTGTTTTAAATGTATGTTTTAATGTCCCGGAACTGTTAATAGAGAAATAATGAACTGCTATTGAGTACTGTCAGATGTGTTAGAAAAGTACTAGCTTCTTTTAACTGTTTATTACCTTTTATATTTTATACATAAGTGTGTGAGTTTATCAAGTTATCCTTGTATTCACTAATCCATGTTTAATATCTACGTTACTCTCCCGATAAACCCGAAGCTTGTAAAATGTCATTAATGTCATTAAGGTGTTCGATATGAATGAAACCAGTTAGGTTAACATATAGATTAAATAGGATATCTGTCTTAGATAATTTTCTGCCCCCTCCCTGTTACTGATAAGAGAAGACCAGAGCCACTAAAATCTGCATAGAACCTCCTCATTGTCAAGAAAGGTTTAAAAAGCCCCAGTCTAGAACTCTCTCTCTCTTGCTTCCTGTCTTCTTCCTACCAAGTTGACCTGACCTCTGAAGTATACAGCTTTAAGTTTTAAGCCCGTGTGCTAGCGTAGCCATGTGTGTATTTGTCTCTCATCTCAGTAGAATTTAGTCCAACCGTCTGAATTTAATAACACACGCCTTTGTTTTGTTTGTTGTCTCCTAAACCACTGTGACGTCACTAAACAGCCAACGCCTGCTTTGATTATCTCCTGTAGTTCCACACGCCAAATCTATAAGCAATTCATAATTCTGCATATAGGCTGGTGGAAGCCTTGTAGAGTGATACATATTCTAAGTTCATCCTGTCTTTTTTCCTTCAGCAATAGCTGAAGGAAAAAAGACAGTACAGCAGACCATTAGTACAGCAGATTTAGTTAGTTCAATAGATTATTCAGGTAGTAATACTAGCCCTGGTTTAAAGCATATATCAAAGACTGTGTTATTGTTTGATAATAATCAATTTGAGATGTTTGATCTATTGAAACCAAACCATATCACGTATTGTGTTATGGTGTAACCTTGTGTTATTAATTTATATATGATTGAAATGTAGATTTGTTTTTGTAGATTTGTCTGTTTTGTCTAATACAAGTTTTATTGTATTAAATATTATTTTCTCTGTCCTACATGTACCAGACCAATTGTACCAGACCTTCCTCTGGTGAGACTCACTTTTCAGATTAAATTAGACTGATAATTAAGAATATTAAGAATTTTGACTGATATAAATATAAATAATATAAATATAAATAAAATATAATATATATAAAAAATAAAATATAAATAAATAAATGATATAGTACATAACATCTTACATTTATTCTGAACCATATGCTGTAAGAAATATTGTGCCTAAGTCAAGGTAGTGCCCTGAGGTTATGAATGATGAAAATTCGAAATTCATACAAATATTAAATATTAATTTGTGAGACTCATAAAAATGTGTAGAGACCCCAAATCACTACAAGCAATAAGACAGTTTGACTGTATTAGTCTGTACGTTCAAATTTAACAAAAAAAAAAAGGTCCACTCCTCGATTGCATTATAGTGCCCTAAGAACCCCATATTTCTGCCCCAGTTCACCGTTTTTTTGGGAAACACAATTGAATACACACACCTTTAGTGTTGCTGACAGAGTTGGCGTCAATATAGAGCAGAAACATACACTGGTCTTTCTTTACCCTGGAAGTACCTGCACACAGAACTACAAATAATTAATTCACATTTACAAGGGATTTTACAAGGTTTTACAATCGCACTAGTTATAAACACTCCTTTTAACTTAACATGACACCTACATGTGAATTAAATTAATTTACATTGTACAGTGTTACCAACAATGCTATAAATCTATGCAAGTTATAAAACAAATACAGTACATTAGAGGTCAAGTTAGAGGTCTCGTGCATACCGTCGTTCACTACACGGACGACGCCAGTCACGGTAACTGTGTCTCCAGGGACACAACTGTCACAGAGGTCAGAGGTCAGGTAACACTCTACGGTTCGTGGGATTCGTCCAGCCTCCCTTTGTTCCCCGCCAATCAACTCCTGAACCCTGGGGCAGTATGGAAAAGAGTACGAATACTACGAGTGCAGTTTCACTAGTAGTTTACACTAGATGTGGACCCAGCATTATGTGAGTATACGGTGTGTGTCGACGTGTGCTTTACTTGATGGTCTGCCAGTCCACGGTGTGTGTGAGAGGGGAGCTCCTGTTGACGATGAAAGAACGACTGCGACACTCAGGCTGGACACACTGAAGGCGCGCACACACACACACACACACACACGCACACAAACACACACAGCAGTAATGAATGAAGGTATACTTTCTAACATGTTCAACTCAATCTAGCCTAAATTTGACCCTGTGTTTGTGGCGATAACTCTAACTATCCACTTAATTCACAGGTAATTTTGTTACTCTGGCCTATATAGGGCTTTATAACTTTTTTCTAACTTCATTGACAGACCATAAATCCGCTCACCCACCCCTCCTGCCATGGCTCACTCACACAGCCACATAGAGTACCCCTCACCACACATTCCACACCCCGTCTAGGTTTGACAGTTTGTGATTGCAGTGGAGTGCCTCAGGCAGAGTAGGGACGCACTTTGTTTTGTTTTCTACCAATGTCACAAAGTATACCTTTAAATCTTTATTTAAATCTCTGAGAGTGTGTGTACCTTTGTAGGTGGGGTGAACCTGCCGTGGGGAAGTGTCATGGCCTGTGTGTGTGAGCAGCCCTGACATCTGAAGGCCAGCCGTGTACACAGAGGTCTGATGTTGCTGACTCTAACCACAGTCCCTCGCACACAGACCAGCCGCCCAAACACACTGGCACGAAGTGTCCGCAGCGGGGTCAGCGGCTCATAGTTATACAGCCTGCACACACACGTGCGCACAGGTGGGATTAAACACACAAAGAACATCCTGTTTACATACAGGAAAAAACACAGATAACTAGATTATCTAGAAGTGGTTCAATTAAAACGTAATTTGGGGCAGGATAGTCTAGTGGTCTAGGTGTTGGACTCCCAGCCAGAAGGTCGTGGGTTCGAGACCCAGAGTTGGCCTACCTGTAAGCATCCTTGAGAAAGATGCCTAACCCCTACCTGCTCCATTTGATAGTACCATGTAATTGTAAGTCGCTTTGGATAAAAGTGTCTGCTAAATGACCTAATTGTAATTTGAATCCAGTTTATTTGGATAATCCTTAAAGTCAGTTCCGGTCCACTGGTAGACTGGCCCATTCCGGGCTCGATGTCAATTCTAGTTCCGTTTTGAAGGTCTTTATAAAAGTTTGAGGTCATGACATAAAATAACACCTGGCATTGATGTGAGGTATGCTAATGATGGGCGTGGCTACACGAAGCCCCTCCCCTTGGAGAGCATCAGCCTGTTTCTCCAGATCCACAGTCAACACCTGAAAACACACACACACACACACACACACACAGAAATGTATATAACCCTCCTGTATAATGTCTTTGTGTACATTACTTATTATTATCATAGAAGTCGACACAGGTCGATCCAACCTGGCAACAGACAATGAATGAATCTTGTATTCATAGTAGTAGTAATTTGTATCTACTTGTTGTGGGCATTTAAGACTACACCAAAATATTTGGTTTTAAAATCATCACATCCATGATGTTATTTGAGATAATGCACGACCTCTATCACTTTTATACAAAAATTTGTGTATACCTGGTGTATGGCGAGTCCGAGACAGCTGAGGATGTTGTCTGGCTGTTCTCTGAGCCAAGTGATCAAGTCAGGTAATGCATCACACACACACCCATCCTCAACTAGGTCTGCATAATCCACCAGGACGCTGCCTTGCCGCTCAATCTCATCCTATACACAAACAGACAGGCCTGACATGGGCCTTCCTGTAACCCTACCTGCTGCTAAACACAGGTACTTACTGTAACCCCTACCTGCTGATAAATATGTTTAGGTAAGGAATATATAGAGTTGGGGGATTGACAAAAATTAAATCACTTGATCAGGAGACAAAACAGGTTAACAGATAATCAGGGATTTAACCAGACCTTGTCATAAAGGTGTATCTTTGAGGTGAAATATTTTTCAAACGCTTTGATCTTCTCCAAGCAGGGGGAACTTTCTATAAAGCCTACACACACACACACACACACACACACACACACACACACAAACACACGCAAAATCACCACAACGAAATTCAAATCATTAAACCTGCTGTAGGTAGGATTTGCTGCTGTAGGTAGGATTTAAGAGTTGCAACAAGAGCTAGCTAAAAAATAACTAAAAAGAGAAAGATATTGAAACTCAACAACCCAAAAACCTACCGCCTACTCCTCTGCTCCCTCCCACTGGAGCCCGCTGGTCTGGGGTTTCTCAAAGTATTTGATAACGTTAGCTGTAGGTAAAGCCGCAGCCTTGTTTTTTGAAAATAGCGGGTAAGATAATTGAAGGTGGTACCTTTTCAATGACGTACACCTGCACACTCGCTATAGTGTTCCATTGTGTGTTCTCCAAATGCTTGGAAGGATTCTTGCCTAATCTCTCAAGGACCCGACTTGGAAGAACCTGTCCTACTAAGGAAGCAACCTTGACTTTGAGAAACACCCCTGTTGTAGCTGTGTGCGCACATTCATTTGACTGACAGGCAAGGTAGATTTGCCGGACCAATCAGGGAATTATTTTGGGTGCTGTCAAAGTTCTAAAATCGACTTACTAGAGGCCGGGGCTCAGCAGATATTCTCACAGAGCATTTCACTCAGTGATAGCTGATGGATGTCTATGGCATTTCTAAGAAATTACACTAAATGTATGGCTCTTAAATCCAACCTACAGCACCTTTAACACTAAACTTTATATAACACATGTACACACACACCTTCAGTAAAGTAGAGTTCCCAGCCTTTATAGGGACACAGTCTGTCTAAAGTGGACTGTGAGAAACCTGTGGGGTCATTAGATACAGATTATTACAGGAACACTTGAGTGTGTTTTTTAAATAAATGGGAGATCTGTACTATCAGTGTAGCTCACCTCTCTGAGAGCAGAGAGTATGGTCTGCTCCACCTCCTCTCCTCCCCCTATTCATCCTTCTGCTCTTCTCTTCTCTTCCTCCCCATCCTCTCCAACTTATGCCTCCTCTCCAAGAACTGCCACCCCCTCTCCAAGATCCACCGCTCCCTCTCCAAGACCCTCCTCCTCCTCCTCTCCATCCTGTGCCCGCACCCCTCCGTAAGCCCCTCTGGGATCCCTCCCCACTCATCCCTTCACAGGGAGAAAGTGGTAGGAATGACAGAGAATGAGGAAATACTACACAAAGGACTAAGGAAATCATCAATATCATAGCACTGCTGCTAGGCTGGTCAATGAAATCCACTTAATACAGACCTTTTTCACAGTAACCGGGAAATGCTACCGATGAGGGGTACACTTTCTTCCTGTCTAGCCTGTAAACAGAGACAATATTAATTCAAATTAATTAATTAATTAAAGAGACTGAGCAAGCAGTGTGTGCACCCACCCAAACATGAGAACAGGCCTAATCAGCCACTTTAACTTAAAACGCATGTGTGGACAGGGAGTTCAACAATTTATACTGGAAGAAAGTGTACCCCTCTTCGGTTGCACTTCCGGGTCACTGTGAAAAAGGTCTAAATTCTATGGGCCATTCCGAATGTACTTCCCCCCACCTACTTCCGCTCTGTTTGCACGTTCACGTAGGGGGTCGACCACATTGAGTGCCACCCGAAACCAATTAGAAGTGGTAATGGGTTATAAAACCCTCCAATACTTGAGTGAGCATCGATGCTGGCTTGGCGAAGGTGTGTAACAGCCTTTGTTGTATTATGCAGGACCCATCTGCCAATGCGGGGAAACGTGAGCGTCATCTCAAGGACCCATTCTGTCATTTTGCAACATCTGGTGGATGATTGCAGCTGTTGCTTCTCCCGCGAAATGCTGATTTCAAATCATAATGACCAGATCCTATTTCCATTAGTGAGAGGGATGTTCATCTGAAAGTTGGCTGCTGTATACACTACGTGTTAATTAAGGGAACTCAATTTGTCTGTGAGGGTGACTCTGACCTGTACTCAGTGATGGAGTGGGAGGGGGGACTAGTTTCTGAAAGACCCTATGAGTCAGCGTGTTCAAGTCAATTTTCTAGAAAGTATCTTGCATAGTGTAGCATTACATTTTACTTGTGTTCCATAAATTCAAATATAACTCGATGATTATTCCTTTCGTCTGGTTATTTTTAATTTAAGATATAATGAACGAATTATAACCATGTACTATTTATGTGATCATGAACGTGATCAAATAACCATTAGTTACGGGTGAATGTGGGTATTATGAATATTAGCCATGGACATAAATATGCATTGGTTTTCTATAAATTTAAATTAAAGTATTTTCGTTTCATTTGGCTATATTGTTACTAAGTCGTTCTAGATATAAATAGATGGATCGAAATCATGTTTATACACTGTAAAGTTTAAATTCCATTAACAATGTAGTTTAAGTACAGGAAACAAACACTCCAGTGCCGGGAGGTTAAATGTACGGTAGACTGTCAACAGTGTCGATACTACACATTTCTAAATACACAAATTACTGTTAGGCCCACTGCTAGGTCTCACCCAAACAGTTTTGTTTAACGTCGTCTCTTCCACCTACCACTATGTCACTTTTAAAGAAAATATTCTAGTACGGTAAATGACACGGACTGAATGTTAATATGTATTAATAATGATACCAACCGTAATTATTTTTGTCAATCGACAGCAACAGACTGCTGAATTTCCCTCCTTTTATCCAGAAATGTGACGTTATCACGTTCACGTGTGGTATCATTGACGTCAGCACGTTGTTGTCACTGGAGTGTATTGAAGGTTGGCAAATCAGCTCATGAAGGCATTATCGCCACCAAGCGGCCTAGACTTTGAAAATAGTCATAGCAAATCATATTTTCATACAATTATCTCATGTTTCCCAAGGGGTCTTGAAAATGTATGAGATGATTAATAGGCTATAAAAGTTCAACAGTATCCAGGAAAGTCAGCCCTAGCCACATTGAAGGAGTGTGCTCACTTGTCAAGTGTTGATGCAACTTCAAGTGCTACTCTTGGAAGTGTGCAGTGCTAGAACTTTTCCCCTCGACGACAAAAATCAAATAGACCTGTGAGCTAGAGTATTAACAGTATATGATCTAGCCTAATTCAAACTGAGGGCCAGGGTTGGACTACAACTGAGCATGGGAATTTTTATGTCCATTTAAAAAAATTAAAACAATAATGACAGACGCAAAGACACGATCAAAAAAAACTTTATTGGTCACAAATACAGAAATAAGTCTCCACTGAGCATGATCATAACTCAGCCAGTGACATCACCAAAACACAGAAGCGGAACATGACCTACCCACACCCTGTGTTGCCGTGGCATGGCAACCTGAGATGGGACAGAAGATCTGTAGGGAGTAAGCTGACAGCTACTATAAGAGCAACAATTTAACAAAAAGCAGGAGAAACATGGAGAAAACAGGTCTGTCACTAGATGCTTTAAATGGTTGTGGAACTTAATTGTGAAATATGGGCATGTGTATTAATTCATTGTTTGTATGGATCATTTAACAACATGGTTATTGTCCTGTTTACTGTGTAGATCACAGTCTAGTATTTGTGTGCGTTGTTGAGGAGAGTCTCTCTCTCCAGGAGTAATTCTCCATAGCTCTGCTGTAGCTCCCTCTCTCTCTCCATCTGTCTCTCCACATCCTCCCGCAGAGCCTGACACCCACACAGAAACTCAATGACTTGATTGATAATGATTTGACGATTAATCAATCCAGATATCAGCACACAAGGAATCCTAGATATTTAGAATAATTATCCAACAGTAAAAAACACTACATTATTTTTCTATTATATATACACATATGTAAACCCATATGTGAACAATTATAATTTGAAAATAAGTGTTTTCTTCTTACCCCTTCCCCCATTATAAAAGGTAGATGGTAATGGTAAATGGACTGCATTTATTTAGTGCCTTTCACCACACCTGGGTCCTCAAAGCGCTTTACATTGCTTCACATGCTGATGGTGTCTTTTGACCGTGTTTGAGCATGTACATACCTCCTGTCTCCTGGGGATGGCGGTGTCTTCTTGTTTCTTCAACTGCCTGAACGTCTGCAGTTCGGTGGCCGCCTGCTCCACCTGATGGAGAAACAATGACATTACCCACCTAATCACCATCACTAGGGTTAACCCTGCACATGCTCCCGAGCAAAGCCTGTGTGCATGTTGAAACAAGAGGTCCCAGAGGGGTTGCAATATGCATCTGTTTAATAACAGCATTTCTAATCTTTTACATTGTTTCATTGTAACCACAGTGATTGTATGTGACCAAGAGCTAAAATTTAGTCTGTATTGTTCTGGTGAAGTTAATTAGCAACCAAGCTTAGATCAAAATAAAAATGCAGCCAGGTTGCATTGTTTTGAATGTATTAATTGTATGTGTGTACCTGTTCCCACAGTTCACTATGTTGTTTCAGGAGTCCCAGTGCTCTGGACTGGAAACCTCCCAGTAAGACTTTCAGCTTCTTCTCCAGTTTAGCAGCTCGACGCGCCTCCGCTGTCATGTGACCACGGTTTACCTAAAAACACGCACAAAAACCCACCCCATAGATAGACATCCCATTAAAACACTGCTCAAAAAAATTAAGGGAACACTGAAATCACACATAAGGTCTCGATGAGCAAAATATATTAAAACTACAATTTTTTTTACTGTACATTGTGTATTTTGTTGAGAACAAAATGCAACAGTGGTCAATGGAAACCAAAATCACCAACGGACTGGTTATTTTCATACTCTTACCAAAAATCAAAGTAAACAATTGAAATCACAGGCTGTTCCTACTTGCGAGAATTTCATCACGGCAACTCATGATGTGACTCAGTAGTGTGTGTGGCCCCCCATGTGCCTGTATACACTCCCGACAACGTTTGGGCATGCTCCTGATGAGATGGCGGATGGTGTCCCAGACCTGGATCAGGGTATCAACTCCTGGAGAGTCTGTGGCACTAATTGGCAGCATCTGATGCACTGATACATAATGTCCCAGAGGTTTTCAACTGAATGCAAATAGAGCTGCACGGTGCTGGGCTGTGCGCACAGGTCCCACACTAGAGGACGTCAGATCACCAGCCACCCTCATGGAGTCTGTTTCTGACAGTTTGGTCAGAAACATGCAGTAGCCCGCTGCACCAGCACCAAAAACACTAGCTAAACGCAAAACTAGAGAAGAATCAGTCAGGAAGGATAAGGAGAGAGCAATTGTCTGTAGAGATGCACGAAATTGGATTTTATCCGATATTCGATATGCTGATATTTTCAAACTAATTTTGGCCGATCGATCGATAGAGTTTAATTTTACTGAAGAGAAATCCAGGTCTCTCTCCTGTACTACCTTTACCTTATTACA
The DNA here is from genome assembly GCA_025447815.1 of Percopsis transmontana. NCBI lineage: Eukaryota > Metazoa > Chordata > Actinopteri > Percopsiformes > Percopsidae > Percopsis > Percopsis transmontana. The sequence goes on from JAOEHI010000864.1 coordinate 10,462, forward strand.
CTCATGTGTTGTAGATGAGGCAATACACGAGACAAACATTTGATTCTACCATAAATCATCATTTTACAAATATAGACAGACATTCACCCCTGAAAAATAGGCAAAATATTTTACTTGGAGGAGAATAAATGATATGCCAGTGCAACATTATATTTTTAAGTTCAGACTTCAATTTTCAGTCCTTGGTGTAAAATAAATAAAAATACATTTTCAAATAAGCTCTTTTACCTTTGGGTGGTCGCTGCTGTATTTTCTAGCTTGGTCAAAGACTGAAGTAGAGGCTGCTGATGGGTTTTTGCCAGCGTTTTTTCCTTCTTACTTTTCAGAAAGTCTTGGTGCTGGTCAGGATGACGGCTCATATCATATCATATTTGTAGTGTTGAACGAGTGTTGTTTTACGCCTCCTCGCATCACTTGTGCTTTACAAGTACTGCAAATAGCAAGTTTGTTATCTGTTTTACAGATCTCGAAATACCTCCACACCGCCGACATGTTGGAAGTTTAAGTTGCTGGCGCTCATGCTACGTTCACGGTCGTCACGTGCGCATAGTAAACATGCCACCCTATCGGCAAGGCTCATCAGCAGAAATATTTATCTGCCGATTATGATCATTTTAAGCTTTTATCGGCCAATACCGATGTTGTGCCGATATTATCATGCATCCCTAATTGTCTGTGGCCACCACCTGCAGAACCATTCCTTTTTTTTTTTTTTAAGTTTGTCTTGCTGTTGCCTCTCTAGTACACCTGTTGTCACTTTCATTTGCACCAAAACAGGTGACATTGATTCACAATCGCTTATGCTTTCTAACTGGACAGATTTTAATTGTTTAAAAGTTTAATTGACTTGGTGTTATACTGTGATGATTATGTGTTCCCTTAATTTTTTTGAGCAGTGTAGTTTGACTACAGCTGAAGTTAGTGGCATTTTATTAATTTAAATGTTCCCTTGTGATAAGAAGATGAGTGGGTGGAAGTGTTACAGGCGTTTCCTGACCTCTAGTTTCTTCTCCATACTCTCAATGCGGTCTTTCTTGGAGGCCAGGTTGGCTCTGGTGTAGCGACCCTGCCCAGCCAAGTACAGCACCTGGGAACACAAACTCACAAACATGAAGATGGACATGTGTGTTAAGTGTGTTATCGTGTGTGCGCTTTAGCATAAAGAAAGGTCAGAGTATGTTACCTGTCCGTAGCACTCCTCCCACACCTGGCTGTAGGCCTCCATGCTGAGCTCTCCATGAGCCATCCCCACCTTAACTACCTCCATCTCGGCTACAAGCAGGGCAGATGCCTGACACACACAAACATTTGAGTAATTAACTTTGATCTATCAGTGGTTTTTAAAGTGGGGGTTGGGGTCGAGTTGTGTCTTAAAAAGTTTGAAAACTAACTAGTGGAATCTGAATAAATACGACAGATTTGGTCAGTTTGTAATTAAGTACCAGTGTGGGTCTGTTATTGTGCTACCCGTTGCAACCCACAACACTTGCCCTGTGTATGTGAACCAGTTGGAATCTGTGAATAAATATGACAGACACGGTCTGTTTGTAACCAAGTACCAGTGTAGGTCTGTGCTACAGAGACGTTACCTGCTCCCTGTCTTCTGTGCTGATAGGCTGGTAGCTGTGTGTGTCCAGGTAGGCGATGTGAGAGGCATTGTTGGAGGTAGAGGTGGGGCCTCGGTTTTTGCCACGCTGTATTTGGCTGGAAGAGTTGAGCGATGGGTGGTGTAGGCAGTCATAATGCAGCATAGTGATCATCTCCTGTTTTATCAGCTCCTCCGCCACCTGGAGGTCAGAGAGAGGCTCCACGGAGGCGGGACGAAGGACGGACTCATTTACCTGCAGGAATGGGCAAGAGACAACCATGCTAGCATGTCACTAGCAGAAAGTGTTATGACTTAATAGAAGTGTTGGAATGAGTTGTAGCACTTTGTAGCTGGTTGTAGCTAGGTAGCAAGTTGTAGCTAGTTGTAGTGTGTTCTAACATGTGGTATGTTAGTGCATGTTGTAACAGCAAGATGAATCATGAAAGCCATGTACAATTAGGTCATTTGGCAGATGCTTTTATCCAATGCAATTACATGCTGCTTTTACATGGAGCAGATAGGGGTTAGGCATCTTGATCAAGGATGCTTACAGGTAGGCCAACACTGGGGCTCAAACCCATGACCTTCCGGCTGGGAGTCCAACATCTAGACCACTACTCTATCCTGCCCCAAATTACGTTTTAATTGAACCACTTCTAGATAATCTAGTTATCTGTGTTTTTTCCTGTATGTAAACAGGATGTTCTTTGTATAGTGCGTAGCATGTGGTTTGTGTAGCTGTATCCTAGGATGTTATGTCTTGTACGTGCAATTCTTGTACTGTTATATGTAAAGCACATATAGCATTACCTCAGTAGGTCGGGGAAGATTTCTCTGAACAGGTGTGTGTCTTAGTTTCAGCTCCTTCTCCCGTTCTGCATCCCGCACAGCCTGAACACACACACAAACTCATAATGTACCCCAACAGTGATATGTGTACTTATGAATGAGTATATTCATATACTATAGCCATGGAAATAATTTAGACCACTGCATATTTAAAAAAAAATATATATTAAATAATTTTTTAAAATATGAAATATAAATAAAATTTGATATATTTAAAAATTGTGCAGTGGTCTCTTAATTGTTTCCATGGCACGCTATATATAAATATATACATACATATACACACTGCTCAAAAATATTAAGGGAACACGTAATCATTACAGTATAACACCAAGTCAATTAAACTTCAGGGATATCAATCTGTCC
>JAOEHI010000865.1:0-13261 GCA_025447815.1 Percopsis transmontana
CGGTGGGTTCGGTGAATGCGCATATGAAACTGGTGGGGTTCAGTACATCCAACAAGGTTAAGAACCACTGGTCTATGTTCTTACTGTAAGTTGCTTTGGATAAAAGCATCTAAAATCCTCTTAATTGCCACAGTGTAAAGTCTAGCTTTAGATGAATGCCATCTAACTACATGCACTACTAAACATTCAAACTCAAAAACACTTTTCTTAATTACACAAGCATATGGCAAGCCGTTAACATTTATTCGAACCACACTCCTATCTGCAATTACATTTTAGAAATCTATAATTGATTTTCTCCTAGTCAAAATTGTATTCTCACTAGTCAGAACGGTAATTCAAGATATCCACAGTAACGTTCTTAGTACTAGAAATTGTATTTCATGATATCTACAACTTTGATTGAACTAGTCAAAACTAAATGTAAGATATCTTAAAATCCTTAAAAACTATAAGTGATTGTTTTAACATTTAATAGCTAGATATTGCAGATATCTGTAATCCAATTCTTCCTAGTCAAAAAGAACATTTCAGATATCCACAATGACATTTTTCCTATCCACAACTGTCATTTCAGATATCCACAACGTCACTCTTGCTAGGACAAATTACGTCACTTTTCCCATTCATTTGTATTAGGCTTTCAATTTCAGATATCCACAATTGCATTTTAGAATTCCAGAATAAACATTCTGCAATAGTGGTGCTGGGTTTGGATGGCGAGGGCGGGTAACATGAGGGGGTGTGACGCACTAGTGTGCTTCTAAGTGGTGGGTCAAGTTCATAAGAACCAATAAGAATGTCCATTGTTAAATGGGCAAATATTTTATTTATAGTAGCTTATGTAGCTCGGCGACGTAAAATTCTTTGTTGATTGTACACACATATTATTCTATTGAAGACTGTCATATGTCATAAGTTATTGTAACAACCGTTCCTACATTTCTCGAGGCTCAGTCATCGTTATACTGAAATCCCCTAACTAACACATAACGTTACATAGCGTATTTGTTAACAATTCCATCACTTGGACTTACGATCAATGCATGAGGCTATCCCACGGCCCTGGGCGCTGTTAAATATTAAACGATTATTTCTGATGATGCGTGAAGTCAGCCTCACAACTCTTGAAAACGACCTGATGGCCGCCATGTTTATCTGCCCAATGATGCTCTTGCTTTTTTCTTCTTGGTTTTAGGTTATGTGTTGCGTCTTCTTCTTCTTCTTCTTTGAGGTTTTACGGAAGTTGGCATCCACCATTTTGCATTACTGACACCTTCAGGTATTATTCTCGTCCACATGTGTTACGTCTGCATACTACTGTAAATATAAAGTACATGCTGCCACCTACTGTATCTAACGTGCAATATCACTATATCGCAACCAGACCTACATATTTATTTTGTTGGAAAATGTAGTTTTATAAATACCACAAATCCGACATGTAGAGTGATGACATGGAATGTACCATAAATAACAAGGGACACGACTTCTTTGCAAATATTATACTCTTTTAACTAGTCCCACTTTACGCCCATGTTTACAGGAAATGACATAATAATAAGCCATCGTCATGTCACGTGTTTTGAAATACTTCCTTACTCCTCATTAGGCGGGTTGGGTTTGACTGCTCCTGTACAAGGTAAGTGTTACTGATGTTTATGTCACCAAGGACATAGACGTAACAAGGCAGAGGCACAGTAGCTTCATACTTGAACATTTTTACCAAACTATATATTTGACCAATATGCAATAACTAGCTGTTTAATTAGCAGAATAATTCAATATTTTGATTGTATTCAAGATCAACTATTAAATAAACTCTGATGACCTAATCTTGCACACAGGCTATGTAAACCACTCTATTAAGACAGGTGCCACATCAGCTGTCAATTCTGATTTTCGTTCACTGCAATTTTTTAGATAATGCTCCACCAGCAATGTTAATAAAACAACATATATATTGAGAGAAAACAAACAATCTATTTGTTTTACAAAGTGATGGCACCAAAGACACGAGCCAGTGGTGCAAGAACAGTAAAACCAGGTGAGGAAATATCTGGGTTAAACCAGGGTGTTTCTTCTTTCCTAAATTATTATTGTCAAGAATATGGTTAAGTGAGTGATAATTCTGTCCTTATCAACACAGACAACAAGAACCAGGATGTAAAGGATGACAGTGAAGAGGTCTGTCCAATTGTTCAGGGTAAAAGGAAAGCCTCTGTATCTGCTACGACAGGTAAACGACAAAAGACAAAAGGTGACGAGTCGCCCAGCCTCCCGAAGTATTCTCACTGGTTGATGAAATCTGAGCCTGAGAGCCGCTTCGAGAATGGAATTGATGTGAAGGTACTGTGGGATGTAGTCACAATCTTGTCAGTGGCAAATTATGTATGTTTGTTCAAAGTCAGTTGATCATGTTTTGGTTCATTCTTTAGTTTGGGATTGAGGATCTGAAGGCATTGCCAAACCACACTGGATGCTGGGATGGTGTCCGCAACTATCAGGTACAGTAGTGCTAGTGCAGCTGGTGTCATTAGATGGCAAATATTAGGTGTTGGAAGTGCTTTTTGCATAAGACATGGATTTACCTTTTTGTTTTTTGGGTAAAGTGTTTCTTTCTGTCTTTGTTTACAGGCACGGAACTTTATGAGAGATATGAAAGAGGGGCAGCTCGCATTCTTTTACCACAGCAACTGCAAGGAACCTGGGGTCGCCGGTGTCATGAAAGTAAGCCCCGTCCCCAGCTGGCATGCCTACAGTTGAGAAACACTGCAGTGCAGATATTTATTATGTCGAGACTTAATTCTATGAAGTTCTTACAGTGCCACGAATGTTAAGTCTGAAACTTTGTTCAATGTCATCTGGTGTTATTTGTCCAGTAAGAACTATTTCCCAGAGCCGCAGACATGATTCTGATTCTATTTAATTATTTTATTAAATCCTTGAAATCCACCATCAGTTTCTCATTTTCAAGATTGTAAAGGAGTCGTATATTGACCACACTCAATTTGACAAGAATGATGTCCACTTTGATGCATCCAGCAAGCCAGATAATCCAAAATGGAGCATGGTAAAAAAAATAAACATTACATACAAACTATTTTATTTTAATATTGTTCATGGCATTTGAGTCTCACTAAATGTGGTTTTCTGTATTCATTTCACCTCTTAGGTAGATGTCCAATATCAAAGAATGATGAAACGTTTCATTCCTCTGTCTGAGCTGAAGAAATGCCACCTACAACATAAGGTTAAGGGAGGGCCCTTAAAGGACATTGCTCTTTTTACAAGGGCTAGGCTCTCTGTCCAACCACTCACCAGTGGTATGTTGTGTACACAATGTTTTACTGAGGATTTACTGATACCTTCATTTGTTGGTCTGATAAAATATTTCACGGTGGTGTTGTTGTCACTAACAGTTCCATATTCTGATTTTACCTCCAGAGGAGTTTGACTTTATCGAAAGTTTGGAGAGCAGTGATCCAATGTAAACACCTGGACAAGATGTCCTTTGTGGAGCATTGGTGGCGGCAGCATTGTCACCTACGTCTACTATGAAAAACACTGATGTTGACTGTAATCTGTTTGTTGTATTTCCCACGTAAAACTATGTTTTTATAGTGTATTTAAATTGATTTTTTGTTTTGTTTGGCAATAGAATAATTTGGCACAACACATTCCACATTTTCTACAGCAAGTATTAAAAAGTCTGAGGCTTTGCATTTGGCATTGATTTATTTGAGTTGGGGAACAATAAGTAATTGATTAGTAAGGTAACATGGTTCTACTGTACTCTTGTAAAGGTTAAAATTATATTGGGAGGAAAGAGCATTTCATTTGCGAGACACAGGCACAACTTCCAAGCCCATGTGGAAGACGCAGAACACCAATATTATCAGACCTTAAATACAAGCACTTTGACCTCCTCTCCTAACACCAGTGGACCGCTGAGGTAAAGCATGTGAATATGAATAGTAGTTTTGTGGCACCGTGTGCACGTCATGATCCATGGACACCATCTTTAACAGTGCAATAGATTCTGATAGCTGCTCTTATTTACATCATAGAACATTTAAGCCTTCCCACACGTCCATGCTAGAGAGCTGTTATTAAGGGTGGGGTGGGGGGGGGTCCCAAATAAAAATATACAAATGTATGTTTAGAGTGGGGGGAAAAAAATAAAAATTCACGGTTATTTTATCTTCTTGACCGTACAATGTTAGGAATGCATTTAATTAGGTGTGGAATGTAGGAAGTCTATTAAATTTCCTTAAAATTACATGACTAATCACATTCATAATCTCTGGAGTTAGAATAACTTGGTAACTTGCGCAAAAAGAGCTAGAATGTATCTTGCAACAAAAAAAAAAATGATCTTTTGAAAATAATATCTTCTGTGAGATACATACACATTGGAAAGAAATAATTGATTAGTTTGATTTTCATAAAAAAAAAAAAAAAAAAAGTAACAACAAAGGACAGGAACTGATGCCCTGAGCCACATGGAATGGCTCAAGCAAGCTGCTCTTACTCATTGTCACAACGTATCGCGGTCTCACTTTGTTCTCCCTTCCCCCCCCCAGCAGCCCAAGGAAAACGAAACTGCTGCTACATCTGATATTGTGGGCCACTATTCCTCCAGTGTTCGGAAAGGAGACGGGAGAACTGGCAGCGCTAGCCACTTTCCTCCTTTGCTGCCTGTTCCAGTGCGCTCTCTGATGCAGCGGATCCCTCGAACCTTTGAGCCCCAATGGTGGCCTGGTGGGACATACTCTTCCTCACCACGTCTCCTTTCCTCCAAAGCGTGATTTCCTTAAAAGACAAGACAGGGAAATATAGGTATTGACACATTCATGTTCAACTTTAGTAAAACGCTTGACTGTCCAGACAGTGACACTGAGAATGGAATATCTAGTTGAATATTTAATGACCCAAATCTAGGGAGCTTTATTTTCTTCTTTCCAGCCTCTTGTATTGGTTCATTTACATAGTGGCCAAACATCAGAGTGTGGACTTGTACCGAGGTCGGGAAGCCACTGTATAGTCAAGGGTCTTACTAAAGTTTAAAATTCATTAGCAACGTGTAAACATAATTTCTAATCATGTTCTTGGAACATGATTCTATTATATAAGCACATTATATTGTGCCCAAAATGTGCTTATTTTAATATTTTGGTTGGCCCTTAATAGCCTACCTGTTGTTTAAAGTAGCGTCTCTCCTCTTCATCAATCAGCACAAGATTCAGGTAGTAGCGTACGGAGAACTTCTTGTTAATGTCACGCATAGTAGGCGTCATCTCATAGCCAGCCAGAAATAACCGAATTGGAATGGACTCTCCTAGCATGAAGAAACGCATGACATTAAAACCCATGTAGCCTTTATGACTAGCTGTGATGACACACGCTCAAAGTTGTCCAATTCAATGACTGGTAGCTCCAGTGTGTCATTTACCCCTGACTGGCGCCCCATCCATGATCTCATATTTGGCAATGGTGTCATTTTCATGGTATACACTGGGCCCCGTGCCTGTTGTCTCACGTTTGATAATGTCAATCTCCATGTGCTTGATTTTAATTCTCACCAGCAGGAAGTAGATCTTTCCCACAATTACATCTTTCAGGTGATATCTGTGAAAAGACACATTAGTGTAGAATTCAAAAGCACAAAAAAATAAACATTATTATTTTGATGTGTTGCACAAAATTTATTTTTGTAATCTCAATATTATATACATTAGAAAAATATATATTAAAAGTTAAGCCAAGCAATATTATTACAATTACTTTATATTCCATGGGAAATGTATTGAAAATTCCCTGGCTTCTTCTGACATGGTTATCAAGAGTACAGATATTACAAACATGACCCACGGGAACTCCATTATATCTTTAAGGCAAAGCAAAGAGTTGTGTGACTTGTATGCATATTATAACATGGCTAGGATCACAAATAATTTTCTTTAAAATCCTTACTTGGATTTGTTGTACTCAAACTCAATGTGGAGGCAGTCTTCAATTCCAACTTCCATTTTAATGGAGGAGTTCAGTTCTGGATATGTGCTCAATGTGTGCACCACAATATCCATCTCTTTACTGATATCATTCAGTCTTCTGCTGACAGTTGCACGCAGAAAGTATCTACGAATAGTACAAACAAATTTGAATACTACATTGGTCATGTGTTAGTAAGGATTATAGAATATATATATGTATTCAATATAATTAGTGCTAAAATGAAGGAACTGCATCTCTTTCAGGTGACACATGTAAAAATGTGTCACCTGAAAGAAAAAAAAACAGTCAATTGTAAAGTGTGTTCAATGACAAATTATGACTCAGTAAAATGACAATAAAGCAGAGTGAATGTTTAAGCTTGTTCCCACTAACCTTAGTTTAACATTCTGGCCTGTGTATGACTCGTATGGTTTCTCCACATGAGTGAACTCAAAGTCAAAGGTCTGTGACTGAGTTAGTTCACCAGGTCTTGCGAGGTCTTTCACCAGTGAAACAAATTCATGATGGTTTCCTCTGTCATAGTACAGCTCTACAAATGCAGACCACATATTAGCCATTCTCTACTCAATACTGGATTATTAAAATTATTAATATGAAGCCTAGAGATGGAGTTAGGGCCATATATATCTAAACATAACTCTTTATAGTTACCGTTTGGACGTTTTCAAAATACGTACCAATTTGCCCAACAAATTCAATTTTGATTCCTTGATGTTCCAATCTCTTTCCTGGATTCTTTAGAGTGACGTTCACCTTTCCACTAACAGTTTCTCCATCATAGAAAAGAAAATATTTGTCTTTTTTTCCATCTTCTGTCTTGTGTTCAGCCTTTTTCCTCGTTTCCGCGTCATTTAGAACTACATCGATTTCTGCACTCTGCCCAAAACTGAAGAAGCTCATTGTATTTGTTTACTGTACTGTACTCGATCTTTTGCAAAGGTATATGCTTTATATAAATACCTGTCTCGTTTATCGGCTCTGTAAACGTTTCTATTCAAGCACAGTATAAATCATGCCAGGCCCTTACGGCATTCGACAATTTGCTACTCTAGTTAAATAACAGACTTACAAACTCAAATTACTGCCCCAAATGTCCATATCATTCCCAATCGATTAAGTTAAACACTATGCATATGAATAATAACGTGATAAGCCCAGCAGGTTGTCGTTTTTCTCCTTCTTCTGCAAAATTCAGAAATGTCTCAAAACTATTGTAATTCGTATTACGAAACCGCTTAAATTCGCTTTATGCTACTGATACATTACATCTCATCTACAAGTGCAAATCAAATGTTGTCAAATGATCAGGAAGTGCGCCAGTATTAGCGTAACTTCTTCCGGGTGGCGTTTTTCAAAATAAAATCCAAATGGATGGTAATAAAAAACAACTTATACTGTAACAGTTATTTCTTTTCAATCTAAATCGTTCATACAGTACAAACGGATCATTGAATATTTACAAAATAATATTCCTAAACTTTCTTTCTTATGTTAAATATGTAATGTTTATTTATATGGATCCTGATGGTTAGATTTCAAAATACATTGGTTTATCCTAAATCGTTTCGATAGTTCAAATGCAGAGGACACATTTCCCCATGGGGATTAATAGAGTGTAAGTCAAGTGTGATGTCAAAGTCAGTTGATTCAATCTCCAAAAACATTTCAATTCAAATGTATTTATTAGTAACAAAACAAAATTAACTTATACCAATAACATCAAATGAACAGTGGACATTTTACAACAGTTCCTGAGTTATTACACAAATAATTATAATGAAAACTGGACACTGATATTAAACATCTTAAATTATAAACTACTGTCAACGAGAGACTGACAAGGTCAACACGGCAGATACACACGTGACAATACTGTAGTATAAGTACTGTAACTTTATATTCAACAGAGTTCTTGCCGCCTTTACAACAAGGTTTATTGTGTTAATGTATGAAAATTAAATAACAAAATTAAATGTATTTATGTACATGTAATACTAAGTCAAAGTGGACAATATGTCCAATATTTACAAATAATTGGTAAAGCACAGAAGGTCACTTATACATCGAAACAGCACTCAAAGTATCATATTTATCAAATTTAGAGTACATATTGAGTTGCAGCATAATGGGATGTATATCAGAATTTCTTTCAAGATCAGACATACGTTTTTATGACCTGTATATATAACAAAGGCTGATAAATTGTGCCATACTGTATGTGTCTGAGCTTTTTACAATATGCTACTTATTGCCTGTATAACTATATACAAAACAAAATGTAACCTTTCTCCACATGAACACAGAACTTGTAATGTAAAATGTTTTTTGTAAAATAATTTTGGTTTAAGGAGTATAAAGTTTAAAAGTTACAAAAGAGGATTTGTCCAAAACGTGTGAACTTGTGATTCCAGCATATTTCACAATGCGTATATGGGAAAAGTTTAAATGTCACAGCTTTCAAAGTGTATTGATTGTGTAATAAAAGTAAAAAAAAAGGCAAAACTTTATTTTACTCAATTAAAATTCTTCAATAACAATACTGTACTTTGGCAAGTTGATTCTACTTTGTGTATATATGTGGACTGACAGTACTGTTTTGATGTGGTCAATATATTGTACCATGTTACACCTCAGATTTAACACGTTCAGAGTCCTTGTTACAAGTTGCATAACCCATTTTTCTCCCCTCTCAATTTTACCTCACCTCTCATCCCTATTATTAGGTGTCAAATAATGAACGATGATTTGTGGCGAAAATGGCCCTGCAAATAATAAAATAGATTAATAATTATATAAATAATGTAGTTTTAACTTTTTCAACCATATAGTGAACTGAAAAACACAATATAAACTATAAAAATGTACCTCATCTGCATCACCGTAATCAACACCATCATCCTGTGCTGGCAGTTTATAGCTGAAATTCACAAATGTTTTATGACAGTCAAACTGTTATTAATAAATAATTATTTGTCATTAAGGAAAAATGTGGCTGCTATAATATTAACTTTAGTCCTGTGACATGCAAATTCTCTATTCAGCAAACGTTGAAATTAAACTAAGATGTTTGTTACAAACTAGTTACCATTACGCTGTTTGTTTTAGCTGCAATCTAGTCTCGCGGAGCCAGACAATGGTACTACGTGATATTCTGACATTTATCTGTTTAAAATTGGAACAGCGAAATCTGGCGCTGAATTGATGATTGGTTGGCAGGATAGTCTAGTGGTCTGGCTGTTGGACTCCCAGCCGGAAGGTTGTGGGTTCAAGCCCCAGAGTTGACCTACCTGTAAGCATCCTTGAGCAAGATGCCTAACCCCTATCTGCTCCATGTAATAGCACCATGTGATTTTAAGTCGCTTTGGATAAAAGCATCTGCTATTTGTAATTGTAAACCGCCCTAGCAGGGCTCATCCTAAAAGTGTACAGAGTCAACTTCCTCCAGTCCGTACACTTTTAGCGTCCGAAGTTAAACACAAAACTAGCAACCACATACAAGCAGACACTATAGATTTATGTACGTAATAATAACGTAGATACATTCTACTTGTTTAGTATTTGGGAGCAACAGTGGCACAGGGGGTAGAGCAGGTCATCTGGCAATCAAAAAGTCACTGGTTCAATACCCGCTGAAGTGTTGAGGTGTCCCTGAGCAAGACGCCTAACCCTAACTGCTCCCGGTGTGTTGGATGGCGCCTTGCATGGCAGACACCACCATCAGTGGGTGAATGGGTGGCAATGTACAGCGCCTTGGGTGGCCTGTTTGGTACAAATAAATGCAGGCTATTGTGTTTGATACACAAGATTGATTTAATTAAACCGTTTGTCGTTGCTGGTGGGGCTGTGTTGACATGAGCGCTGCTGCACTTTCATGTCTGAATCACCACCTATTTTGAACTCCACCTTCACAAGCCATTGGATTGGTTTAGAAGTTTCAAACTCTGTTTACCACCTCACCCACATTTAAGCCAAATTGTCTCATAGATCTCCCCAGAAATGTATACAATATGATCTGATAGTAAGTCTTGCCCCACGAGACTAGCTGCAATCAAACTTTTAAATGGATGAACATTTCTCAACTTCTGGAAAGTCCCCTCTGCCTAAAAAAAGGGGCACCTCTCCTTTCTCCTTCTTAAAAAGACGTATGATGCATGACCTACTTACTTGGTTTCACTGTGATCTTTGCTGGAGAAGCATCCATGTTTATGTGCATGACAAATCCCTACAATTACGAAGATGAATGCAACCAACGCAGCAAATGACTTCAAGAGAATCCCAACAATGTCAACGTCATCTGAAACAGAACATTCAATGATAAGACATTCAATGACAAGGGAATTATCTCTGAACGAAAATGAAAAAATAGATCCAAAAGCAAACACCTATTATTTAAGCCACAATCTTAGCGATGAAAATAAAGTTTAACATACAGTATTTAACTATAAACTGACATGACCCAGAAATGTCCATGGCCAACCAAGAAAATTCTATATTATTGTAGTTATACAAGATTATTAGTTAAGGAATCAAGGCCACCTCCTTAATACATGTAATTGTACTGAAGTCGCTTTGGATAAAAACAGCAGCTGTAAATAAAACATGAGTATTAAATGTAACTCACAGACTTCCATCATCTGAGGAGGACATTGTGCGTATCCAGCATCATTCTTTGCTTGGCAGAAGTATTCCCCTGCGTCCTCTTTTCTCACCCGTCTGAATTTCTGCGGAGATGTTCCCAGAAAGAACGTCATTACATTACAGTGGGGTCCTAATGCCGCACGCATCCACCTATGTCCAGTTGCCACCCTCTTGATCTCTGTCTCTCACCAAGCCACCAGTGTAAGGGTTGATGGTGTAGGATGAGTTGCTAAACTTCGGGCTGCTCTTGGGGTCCTGCGGGAGCTCCTCGTTGTTGTGAAACCAGCGGTATTGCGGGGCAGGGAATCCCTCGTTCTCCAGGCAGCGCAGCTCCGAGGAGGTTCCCACTGTGACCGCCCCTGGCACGCTGCACCGAGGCACCACGGGTTTCACTGCACAGTGCACACGTTACCGAGAGACAGTAGCAACAGCAGATCTTCAAACAGACATTTGAATATCTGCTGTACTACAGGGGAGAAAGGGACACTCCTCAATTTGAGTCTGGAATTACCCTTGTGGTTGAAACCAGCATTACAAAAACGTTGTCCTTTTGGTTTGGTGTACATGCCCCTCCTGCACTTCAGTGCTGAGTGTCTCGCACTCCTCCCTACTCCTCCCGCAGCGCACATAGTCTCACATCTCTACATCCCCCCTCCCCCACATACAGCCACATACATTTGTGTGCACAGTTAGCTTTTAAAACATAAACTGTGAGCTAGGGAGGAGGAGATCCAGTCATGGAGTGGGATTAAACAAAATACGGCAACAACTTTGTTAAAGCATACCCTAGATGCCAGCAGCGTACAGTACCTCTCACTGCAAGACTAATAAGAATCTCATCAAAGTCCCTTTGGTCATCAATGGCGGCCACCTCACAGCGGTATTCTGCAGTGTCTGATCGGCTGCTGTTGAAGATCAGAATGTTAGCTGGCTCTCTCAGCTGTGCCCTATGTTCCAAGTCCCCTTGGAGAGAAAGACAAAGAGACAAAGGAATCCCTCATTTAAAAACACAGTGTACCTTCACAATTGAATTGCAGTTTTAGATTTCTACTGAGGCACCTATTTATTCATTCAGTTCTAGTTTAGATGATACTGTGCATGGTGTGCTGAGGTGAAGAACAAAGATGTTCCATGCAATACTTACCCGAAATCCTGTTTTGGAAATACACATAACTTGGAACACCATTTTTAATCTTCTTCCATTCTATCCTCGGGTTGTTTGTTGAGATTGACTCTATCAAACAGGTCAGTTCAATGGCTGAGAAGAAAACATTATATTTGATGCTATCAGTCCAAATCAAGGAAAGGAAAATCCAACTGCGTCTGATTTTTTAGAAACTTACGTTCAAATTCATTTGCCCACACAATCTTGTCAGTAGTCCGAAGAAGTACTCCAAGGGAGGCTGGAATGTGACCTGTATATTAAAAAGGACACAATGCTGTCACAAAGCAAACCATTCCATTTGGCAAATGTATAATAGCAGATGTTAAATAGCTTTGGAGTGCAAATTACAGTAACTACATTTTACCTCCCAATGCTCTCACAATAGATAAACACCTGTGGCCGGACGTGTAAATGGCGCATTTGTAAAGCCAAATTACATTTCAGTTTGATTGGACAATTTAGCACAGCAAAATTGTATTATACCTGTAAGTTCCTACTCATATTCTGTGGTTGTGGTGAAGCTTTGTAATTTAATGGAGCAAGTGCAAAAAAGTGAAGAGCTACAAGTAGGCCTAGCTATTACACAAAAGTAAAAGCACTGTCTGGTGGAGGAAAGGTACAGTAGAGCATTGGTCAGGAGGGAGGGATGCCCAGAAGCCCATAAACAAGGCACACTGACACTTAACCTCTTTATATCTGTTTGTTGGAGGAGACACTGGGGGGAGAAGATTTAATGGGCGAACCTATTCCAATGACCTTAAAAAACACAGTTGTAGACAATGTGAAAATTAAATTTAAAATGGCTATAGGAATGACGGCCTACAATGGTTTAAACCAAAATACATTTAAACCACTTTTCTTGTTATCCTCAGGCTCAAACTATATACAATATACTTTCAATCCTTGCAGCCATAATTGTTATTTTGTTAATGTCAGATTCTAATTGAAGGTTGCACAATCCATCAAAAAATTAAATGTTGAAAAAAGAGCTAAATGTTAATTCACAGGAAAATGTGGAGCATTACAATTCCAATTAGAAAAAGAAACAACGCATGTCATGTTGGCTTGAATTAAATATTGAAAAGCATTTGCACAGGAATTTATAATATTACTATACGTGGATGGGCTCAGCTTATGATACTGCCTACAGCCAATAAAACATACATGTAAAAGGTTAGCCTATATTTGTTGTTTCAGGGCTATTAGGCTAGTAGTTATAGAAGTGGCTGTACAACATTGACACAATGATAATTTATGTGACATCGGATAGAACATCTAACAAGACTAGGTAGGTGCTAAATAGGATGCTTTCAAGCCTAAATAAATATTGAGGCAGACTGGGGATATTAGGCTAAAATAACGGCAATTATATAGCATGCCTGTCCAAAACAAACAGATCAATATAAACTGATTGAGACATCATGTACAATCCCTTTATGG
>JAOEHI010000867.1:0-13260 GCA_025447815.1 Percopsis transmontana
GCGAATGATACACTTTCGAGTAATGTGCAAATTCATAGGTGAAGTAACCTTGTTACATAATGCTGTTAACAAATGTAGGCTACTTATTGTAAGTCGCTTTGGATAAAAGCGTCTGCTAAATGCTTAAATGTAAATGTATAGTATATTATCTTGATAAATCCATTTGTGTGTGTATGGATGTTTTTGTTCATGTTTCATTGTTCATTCATGTTTTTTTTTTACATCAATAAAACAACTTTTGAAAATCCAGTCCTTCTCCCTTTAAGACCGGATGCGATGTGAAACTGTATTAGATGATATCATCGTTTGCAAGACCCATGACTGATTGAGGGTTCAGGGTTTAGGCGGGACATTGAGATTGGGCCCATATGTTTTGTTGTGTCAGGTGAACTTTGACTGGGGTTTAGACTATATCTGTGATACTGACTGTTGCTTGAATGCATGGGCATAGTAAAATCATAGTAAAAACCTTTCAGGCAGAAAGCAACGTGAAAGAGGAAATGAGATTCTCTACCAGCTATGATTAGGGGAAAACAACAAAATTTGAGATGCGATTGCAGAAGGATTTTCCATTATTACATACTTAACTTCACGCAGACGCCACTTAATAGGCTAGACTGCAGTGCTTGTGTTTTGACCAATACATTTTAAAGTGAAAATAAAACAGTTGATGTTAGCATAATTTGCAAGATTGAATACGACTATAAACATCCTTACAGGTTTAACGCCATTAGTGAAACTGGATTAAAAATAAGTAATTAAAGTTACAAGTGTAGCGCCATCTTGTCCTAGCGTAGAATGTGACGTCATCTGGTTGGTTGGCATGGAAGTCCTAGCTAACTAGTCCTAGCTAATTAGTGACAGCACTGACAATCCCTGACTCGATGTAAAATAAGGAAAGCCAAACTAAAAAGCCATGCAAGGGGGGGGGGGGCACTTAAAGATTGCCCATAGATGCCGCAATGCAGTTGGCTTATAGAGTCAATAACCAAAGAAAGATTGTCCACTTTCATACTTTGCCTCATAAGCGTCTAGCTGCACTGAACTGAGAGAATCCTCCAGGTAGCCGTCATGCTAGGATTTGTAGCAAGCACTTTCTAAACGAGGATTATGTGGAGGAGTTTTGGAGTCAGGCATACTGGTGGTTTGCCAGACCAACAAGCTAAAGTGCGAGGCTGTCCCTGTGTTTGACTTTTTCTCAAGCTTGATCGTCTGACCCAGTCTACTAGCAAGTGTGTGCCGTAAGGAAAGGGTCCAACTGCGCGCCCATCTGGCAGAACAGTTACGACCAGCAAGGCCGAAATTATCCAATCCAATCAGCACCATCATTGAGAATATGGTCTTTATTTTATTTCTTTTTTTAAACAGCGACTATGTTAAGGGTTATGTTACACCTTTTCTAGTCAAAGCCCAGCCATCAAATTTTCAAGATAATTACATAACTTGATATGTGCACCCCACCACAACCATAAGCAAATTCAACAACCTAGCCTTCTTACTATTGCAGGATAGGGACTTCTAATATTCACCAGCAACTCCGTTGAATGAAAAAATATTTTACTGTAAACATTTTGCCATCAATATAATTTCAAGTGCAAAAGTTTTCACAAGAATAACCTTTTTTTTTTTAAACTTTATTATTCCAAAAGTGGTGCTGTTAAACTGTATTGAATTAAACACAAAAGGTGTTTGTGTTATTTATTTAATGAGGTGTTCAAAATAATAGAAACGTGTCAGTACAACGCAATACAATTCAAAAGCACCACAAACCACCAATATGAGCATACAGTTGAATCGCCACCTCTTAAAAAGGGAGAGCATGAATACTTTCAAGACGTAGTTCTCACAGCAGAGCATTTGGCAAGTGCGGGCCAGGCGTATACTGGAAAGATCCCCAAACATGTGATCAACATTAGTCACTTGACTGTAGAGCGACTCGGTTGCGGTCGGCAATCCAATGCTGTGACCACACCGCACCGAGTGGTGTTTGCCCACCTCCTCTGAAGCAATGGCTGCTCCTCTTAAAAAATAAAATAAAAATAAAATGTAGAGTTGGTAACGTTACTCTCCTCCTCCTCACTATCTGGAATGCATAAGCAATTGGGTTTTTGATAATCTCCTCAAAATACCTTTTACCTTAGTCTTCCATATTTTGATTGAACAACAAGAAAGTGTGTCTCCAAATTCTACGGACCGCAACTGCTGTCTTCTTGGGTCGAGTCGATCGACAACCAACCAGATGACGTAGCCAGTGACACATAACAAACAAATCTATTATAATTTAACGTGTAATCATTTAATATCTAACATTTTTATTCTGTACAAAACTCGTCAATGTGGGTGTTTCATGTCCAAGCCACGGACGTTTTTGGGCTGACATCAAAATATCACCGTTTATAGCCTACTCTCCCCCGCCAATGTTGTAGCACCAAACTTGGCTGCTCAAGGCCATTGGTAAACACCACAGCCAAGCATTTAGGATAAACCAGAGACTATGTAAAAGCCCAGGCTTATGCCATTTAGTTCAACCCAATTACTATGTCCTATGAAATACATCACACTATATGCACCACATTTAATCAGTTACGCTAGTATAACCATACAAGCTCCACTTGTACAATTTGCTTAGCTTTTTATCAGTCTCGGTATCAACCAGGAAGAGAACCACCAGGCCAATCAGCATCCAGGTGGGTATTTCAGTTGATGGCAACAGCAATTACGTGCCTGTGTTCGGACGTGGGTCTTATTCTGATTGGTTGGCTTTTATAATATAGTAACATACACACATACAGTTGCATTAGACTTTCTCTTTGTCCGTCATTTTGATGGACAGGGTCGTAAAAATTCCATCATAATGTATTATTACCAGTCATTTAAAATTTTTAGCAGTAGCGACCCGTGATTCGGCACTGGACCTTCAGTGGTACCACATGTAACACAAAAGTTTCCATATGCGCTCAGTACTGGTGTGCAATGCACAAATTAATTGTAAATATATAGTAAAGCTAACCTTGCACACATACACACGCATGCAATGCATAGGCTACAACCTGATCTACATATTTGCCTGATCTGTGTACTGTACCAACACTGCAATAGGTTTAAAAATGCTCAAAACAGTCCATGGGTCACCACAAACCCGTAGACCAACCTTTCCTCTAAATCCGAAAAGCAACACTCTCACCAACCTACATATTTCATATATTAGCAACCTACATATTTCAGTCTAAAAAGGTAATACCATCATTATATAATATTATGCAGTCAAAACATTTTCCTCACATTATTCAATAGTACTATATAAATTATGAAATCAGATTCACCAAATGACAATCGCTACTTCATCCTGCGGTCCTTGCTAGCTAGTTTTATTTCAGTAACTGTCCCTTCAATCATGCCACATGAAAAATGCCAACTAATGCCCCATTTATGTGGGTGGCTATGTAAGCTAGAAGGCTAAGGCTAGTCGAAGAATACGCCAAACATGGCAAACTCGAAATCTAATTGGTTAAATAATATGACAATCAACAATGTCTTCGTCCCCATTTGCTTCAAAAGTAGAGGAGATATACTCGAAATTCTGAAGGCCTCCGGGTAGATTTTTCACCCGGAGATAGCAAAGGTGGAAAATCTGATTGGATAAAAGCTCTAATTTATGAGCTGCACAAGTGGAAGCAGCGAAACTGAGGGAGAGAGTAGCAATGAAATGACCTTAACAGACTGATGGGAACAAATTTTATAAACTATAGAGCATTAATCAAAATATAATAAATTATAACACTCGCCACCAACTGAACAGGGCGTGAATTACATAAAGTTACGGTAGCTCTCACGATCACCCTCAGTGTTCTAATCTGTCAAAATGACAGGCAGCCTTTAGATTTTTCCGTCATTGTTAAAAAAATGTTTTATTCGGTAAACGCAACCTCTGATATACACACAGCCATGGAAAAAAAATAACAGACCACTGAACATTAAATATTATTTTGTTTTCTTTATTTTTATATTGTAAAAATTAATATATATTATTATATAAAAAAAATATGCAGTGGGCTCCTACTTTTTTCCATGGCTGTATATACGTTTAATAAGGGTCAGGTGAAGTATTTAAAAAAGAAATGTTCCTTCAGTGCCAACATATACAACACAGCTACATGTTTTGGTAAAACAGGTGGTTCAAGTCATAAATAGTAGTTCTTTACCGAAGGCTACCCAAAAAGCAAGGGTTCAAAAGGGCATTTCAGGAGTCTAATGTGCTCCAAATGGACCAGAGTAATTTGTTGTTAGCCTTTACAGAAATAGCACTTAAAATAAAGTGCTAAAATAAATAAAGTTTATCCTATTCTCCTCTGTGCTGACAAAACGGTTCCTCTCCCTTAAACCTTGTGAGACACTGTCAAGAAGTCATATGTTAAATAGACGATACTATTCACCAGATGCCACAACACCAAACACACACTTTCATCAACCCCTTAATGATTTCACATGTCAACCAAACCAGTGTATCTAGTATTGTCAATAGAACATGCTTAGATGCTTCACAATAATAGAAACTAGGACACGGATTATAACTTACTGTATGTGACATTCACATCATGCTTTGTTTAGGTAAAAGGAAAGCACTGCAGAGATATGTGAATCATTTACTAACATTTAGCCTACTTACTACTTAAAGCCATAAGAGTCTATTGCGCTAAAAAAAAAAAAGCAACTGACAGATATGACAGACTATAAAGTCTAACTGATTAGCCATCCAAATATGATGAATAAAATAAGTTAACCAACATGGCTGAGTACATTGCAATTAGTAGCCTCTACAAATAAGCTTTTTCACCGAAATGAGAAAATCTATATTTATAATACCATGAAATGGTACGATGGTGTATGTCTGGGTCCTATATGCCTCAGCCCACTTTTACTTACAAATCTACAAGTTCAAGCTGGAACATGGTACATTACAACTCCCAAAAACAGCAAACATGGGCATTCTTATTTGGAACTTACGCAATGCTACGTGTTATCAACCCAAATGCACCCGATATTAATGACCTCGTTCAATTTATTGATATGTATGAGTTCGTGCAAGGGGATTCATCTCTTAATTTAATTGCCTGACAGCGTGATAAGTAAACATAAGGTTACATGGTATAGGTATATAACAATTCCAAGGATACTTTCGCCGCCACCCAAACCCAAATTCTTACTATAACGGGCAACCGAAATGGCCAGCTGGGGAACATACTGTGGGCCATGTTGGCAAGGCAAGAAACTGGTTAAGCGGCTCGAGCTGGTAGCCGACGTTAGCCTAGCAGCTAAATAGAAGCTAGCGGGAGAAACCAGTAAGATATCGCTCACACTGTCTTACCTGGTCGCGGCTGTTGTTCGGGTCTTGGCCACTGTTTTTATCATATGTTGGAATACGCAAATAGGAATTTTAGGCACACAATGATGACTGAAATTCCAGCAACCTGGAAAGAATTGTAGAACTTCCAGAAATTGGCCCCTGGCTAATGATACATTATACCCTGTTGAAATAGCATTTCACCATTTCACTATAGCGTGACATAGCCAGGCTCGGGGGCTAGGCTAAGCTAGCTACACACAAGCGTCTCTCAGACGCCAGCTCCTCCCCAATCCCACTCCATTGGTTGGAGAGGCAACGTGTGTTTTACATTGGACAGAGTCATTGTCATTTAATCACACTGCAGCTGCTGATGTGTTGTATTTTCCCCTATACATCCATGTTGCAGTTCAAAAGCTAGGTGTGTGCGCGCGTGCGTTTAAATATAGATCTATTGATTTATATATATCTTTTATCTGTAGTTCTATATTTCTGTCACTGACAAAATACAACTTCTCTTATTCCATACAGACCCCTCTTGGGAAACGATGTTACTTCTAATGACATTACTTAACTATGGTGTGTTCATGGTGTGTTCAGTTGCCGAGTAATTTGGAGGGTTGTGCAGCACACTGCAGGATGCAATCTGTTTCCTGCAAAAACAGATGGGCTTGCAGAGCATGTAACCTAGTCTATGCTCCCTATCTCTAAACAAGACACCTCAAATACCAAAACTGACGCTTGTGAAGGACTAGACAAAGCTAAAATTGTGTATCTAGTTTAGGGATATAGTGGACATCAGTGCTTTTGTCAAATAGCAAAATAATTTGAATGCATTTTGGAAAAGTATTTACAAGTGTTCAGGAATAGGACTATATGAGCAATCTAACATATTGCTATATTTGAATGTAAAAAGTAATGTAGTAACTTAAGTGTCAGTATTACTCAAGAAAACAGCATTAAAAGTTTGACTACCCAATTGCCGTAATCACACAGTTTAACTGAACAGAAATCTGGAATCATCCGTAATTTTCATGCACCAAATCCTTTCTTTATAATGGTTTATTAATGCCTCCTACTGGGCTGTCAATGAAACAATCATTTTGTATCACTTTCTTAAAATACTTTAAGAAACTGCAGAGAATGCCGGATTGCTTCAGCTGGATTGACTCCACTCCAGAGAAACCAACCTATTTCTAGCATCTGAATTCTCTGCAGCCAAAAAGAGAAAGCAGGTTGGTTTATCGTGTTAGTGGGAACTTAAATGTAATACCATGCACCCGTCTCTAGGCATTAGCATGATAGCCATCTGAAAGAAAACAGGGGCCTCGTACTGTATAGCGATATAATCACTACTCTTCCACACACTGTCACCTATAAAAAATGTTCTGCATCAACCAGCCACAATGTATATAAGCCACAGTATACATACAGAGACATGTAGATTGAGCACAGCCTACTGCAGAGAAAGTAATAACAGAAACAAAACACACAATGCCGAAGATGTTTCATGTGCTCAAATAGGACTATATTAAGATACCATTAAATTATTTACTGTTCATATTATCCTATAAAGGCTAACTAAAGGTACCTTTATAACATGAAAACATTTATATATGCTCTATTGATATCCTTTTATATAGTTTCATTTAATTTTTAATAGGCAAAGGCATAGGAAAATTACTATCATTGATTTTATGAAAGAATTTATGGGTGGAACTGTTTTATTCTTTCACTCAATAAATATGGAAGATTCCCAAGCTGACTCTATGATAGGGAAACAAGTGTAGCACAAAGGAATACCATACCATCTCAGTGTAGTTTGTCAATGACACCTTGTTAGATTAATACAATGATTCTATATACTTTTACGTGTATAAAGATTGTTTTGTTTTTTTGCTTTTTGCTCTTACTGCTCTTAATAATATTTTCATATTAAGGGACCATTCAATAAATCAATCATATTCAAGAACAAATAAATCACATGGTACAATAATGTTTTATTTCACGCACAAATATTGAGACATTACACCATTGTCACTCTTCCAACAACACAACAATACAAAATAAACATATTAAGATCCAGACATTCTTGAAATTGCACATGAACCAATGAACCAACACAGGCAAATTCATTTAATGGGCGAGTCAAGGATTTCTTGGTAATCCTGCCGAATGGCCCGGCTCACCCTATACAGCTTGACCCCCGTCAGGGTGAACACACTGATCATGATGACCAGGCCTCCGATGACATCGTACACGGATGGGATCATCCTCAGGACGATGAGCTGGAGGAACATGGCCATGACGATCTCCAGGTGCTGCACGGTGCTAACTAAGGCTGGATGAAACTTGTTCAGAGCATAGTAAACCCCTAGGAACGCAACAGTAGAACAAATACAGATCCCAATCAGGTAGCCCCACGTCTCCCCATCCAGGGGAATGATTGGCTCCTGCATGATAAACATGGTGGAGGCCCCCCAAACTGTGCCCGTCCAGCCAAAGGTAAAGAGCGCCGTCCACATACTGACGCGCTCCTTAATGGCCCGGTAGACTATCATGGACAGGGCAGCGGTCAGGCCGGCCATTACTGTCATTGTATAGCCAAAGGCTTCCTTCCAGAAGCCAAGCTTGGATTTCTCCTCATCCGCTACATTTGGGACCATGACCAGGCAAAGGCCAAACACACTGCCGACAACAGTGACCACATCCGTGTAGCCCAGCCTCTCATCCAGAAGCAAGAAAGCTAGCACAGCGCTAAAGACGGTAGTGGAGGCACGCCACATGATGGTGCCATTACTGGGTGGCACAATGGCAAAAGAGGTATAGGCGCAGGTGATTGAGATTACATTGCACACACCATAGAGGAAGAGCCGCAGCCGGTATCCCTTGGGGCCAAAGGGGGCCTCGTGGTGATAGAAGACCACCAGGATGGATAACACTTGGATCACAGAGCGAATAAATAGAAGCTCAAGGGAGGGCACTTTTGAGCGGTCGGCCGCCAAGCGCGTGATTAGTGCCACGCAGCCGTGGGCGACAGCCGCCCCAAACAATGCCATCCAGGTCACCTTAGAGGCTAGTACATTGGCCTCACCGAAGCTAGCTAGCTGACCCTCAACTCCCTTTTCTTTCTGTGGCCCCGGCTGCTTAGGTTGGGTCTCCATAGTCCCAAATAAAGTCCTGCCACCTTTGCTGTCTGACACCAGCCTTTTCCCCGCATTTGCTTCTGCGAACGTGCTAAAGTCTTCGAAAGAGGGAGCGTCATCGTAGCCTTCATCGCCCGGCTGAGGAAAGTGAGTGGCATATTTCACTGTCACTGTGTTTGGATGGATCTTGACTCTCTTTTTGGATCCATACTCTTGGGTACATGGATCCATGTCTCTTCAGTATTCAGGGAGGAAATCTGTGAAATTATGTAAACATCATTACTGTGCGACATTTCCATACACAAAAAGACTCACTGCAGGTCTTATTTCTTGCTCACTTACCCTATTACCCCATCTTTCCCCTATGCTCATGTGTTGAGCTACTTCTAGAAATACCTAGTGCAAGCTCATATACACCAAGCAGTGAACACTGTGAGGCTGATGCAGTCTAACGGGGTTATTATATAACAGGAAACCACCGTGATTATGTATATGGATGTGCTCCACTTTTAAAGCTATTGACTAGACCCATACCACATAAATATGCAAATGTATTAAGAGGGATTGACTGAGAGAGCTGCACGGTGCTTAATGCTTTTCTTAGATCCCCTAATTTGGTGTTTTATGATGATATCTTGAATTTTAAAAACACAAAATACAACAAATAAATGGGGGAAAATGTTATGAAAACCAATAGAAATCCATGACATTACAATTAGATTAAATTGATGGTCGAGTTGCATCACACAACAACAAAACAATAAATTCAGTCAGGAACAATCACGTCCCTTTCAACAGCAAACATAGAAATCTACAAAACCAGAGGGGGGCAGAAATGAGTTTCTATTTGTGTTCCATCCCCCCCCCGCCCCTCTCTCTCTCTCTCTCTCTCTCTCTCTCTCTCTCACACACACACACACACACTATTCTATATTCTATACTATTTTATAGACTAAATAGTTTCATCTTACACCCAGTAAAAATTTTACTAAACATATAATATTATTTAAAAATTTGTTTCAAGCAAAGGTTCTTTTCTTCTATATAGGTTATCATTGAAAATTCTAAATATATTCAAAGCAAATATTATGTAAAGGTCTACATCCTAAATCACGATGCGTTATAAAATGTTCTAAAAATGAAACATTTTGCATGCAATAATCAGCAACTCGAATTAGTATATTCATATAGGCAAACTAAAGTCTTAAATGATCTATAGACTACGTTTTTTTATTTTATCAAAAAATATTAAAAACGGTATAAGTATAGCTCAATTTGAGAGAAATTTATTTAAAGAGAGCTTCTAATTCATTCAAAAACACAATTCATTTTCATCCTAGCTACAATTCTGGCATTTTATACATCTCATGGGGTGAAAGTATCAACGTTAACGTCAGCCTTTTCTTAATGAGAAGTCAAATAGGCAAACGCTTTGCAATACATGGCTACAGCAAGATAATCATGTAAAATGCCTTACCTTTTGCTTTTTATCACGCTTCTCTCGGTGCAGGAACCAAGTTGGGCGTCATACATGTGAATATACTTGGAATTCTTGATCTTTACCTTGGAAAAATTGCAATCGCCATTTATCCATCTTCTCCTTCGAATGGAGCGCGTCTTCCAAGATGCAATGTGTGTTTGTGTGTGTTGGCGCGCGTGTGTTTGCACGAGATGTACACGCCTTAGACGGACGGTGACGCTTGCTGCTAAAACAAGGAACGGCTTGACGAGGGAACTCTTTCCCCTCCTCCCAAATAACGTTTCACCTATAGAGCAGCCCACCTCCCAACATGCTTTCCCAGGCATCATCAGCCAATGGTATGCCATATATTCCTCTCCCCCTCCTCCACATTATCATCATCCTGTAGCAACTGGCAGTTCACATGATAAACATAATTTATTTATTTATAATTCTTTAAATTATTTGGTTGGGTATTTTTAGTTTAGTCTCAACATTGTTTAACATTCTAAATTTGATTGGGTATGCTTTCAAGTTTTCTTCTTACAGTACTCCTACATTTTCTGCTAAGGCAAAAAAGACCTTTAGGGCTCACCAAGTCACTCACCAATGAGACACCCATGATCCTCTCTTTCATCTCCACTTTCTTAATGTGGGTGTATCTCAAGAGATCATTGGTTCTCTTGTATACAGGGAATCATTTAAGTACCCTGACTTTTTGAAAAACAATATCCTGCCTATTTCAACATAAGCTAAATACAATGATAAAAATTTTCAACACACCTTACAACATAAATAAACGATGGATCTCTAGATGATGAGCAGAGCCCTCAACAATTCGAAGCATGCTGATGCTGGCAAGATATGCTGATGCTAAAAGAGTAGGTCATGTTCATTTACAATAAAGCTAAACATGAAATTAGATTATTGTTGATATAATGCAAATAGAGATTTAAATAGTGCTACTGTGGATCATAATATTACTATACTGTAGGCTTTGTCCAATATGCAGAATTTTTAAAATAAAATGATTGGCCATTTTGTTGGTCAATAAATTTTATTGAAATATTGGGCAAATGGCTGTAAAGGCCGTATATAAATTAAATGTATCAGGACAGAATTATTCTAAACATTTGATTGCTTTTTATGTATTTCTTATACAAGACATATGCCTTGTTACACAGACATACCTGGTTTGTAGGCATCCTTGATCAAGATGTCTAACCACTACCTGCTTCTTATTATTTAGCAATTGTACTCACTGTAAGTCGCTTTGGCTAAAATCGTCTGCTAAATAACCTAATTGGAAAGTGGTTAGGGTAGCTGACTCCCAGCTTAAGTGTAATAAGTAAACGCTCCCCCCTCCCCCCATCCTCCCAGTTAGGTGATGATTGTGTAGCCTTCTTTTCAAAGAAGGTGAATGACATTAGCCAGTCCTTTGCCCCTCCCTCTATCCCCTGTCCCATTTTGCCTGGTAGTAATCTAAACACTTTCTCTGACCTCTCCACAGAAGATATCCAAACACTAATTGTATCCAACCGGGCCACTACCTGCCCACTTGACCCTATCCCTACATCTCTTCTACAAGCCATCTCAAATGACATCCTACCATTCCTCACCTCTCTGATCAACTCCTCTCTGACCACAGGCTTGGTCCCAGCTGCCAGCTACCAGCTAGAGTCAGACCGCTACTCAAGAAACTAACCCTGGACACATTCGCACCTCAGAACTGCAGACCGGTATCTCTCCTTTCTTTCCTATCAAAAATACTTGAATGCACCAACCAACTTTCCTCCTACCTCTCATAACACAACCTCCTGGACCCATACCAGTCTGGTTTCAAGGCTGCTCACTTCACCGAAACCGCTCTTCTCAAGGTGACAGAAGCCCTGCACACTGCTTGAAACTCCTCACTGTCCTCAGTCCTCATCCTCCTAGTCTTGTCTGCAGCATTCAACACAATAAACCACAAGGTCCTTCTATCGACCCTTGCTGAGCTGGGCATTGCCAACTCTGTGCTCTCCTGGTTTGAGTCCTATCTGACAGATCACTCCTATGGAGTCCTCTGGAATTGACACCTGTCTAAACCCTGTCCACTCAGCGCTGGGGTTCTGCAAGGATCAGTGTTGGGACCCTTACTCTTCTTACTGTACACTAGATCAATTGGCTTTGTAATCTCTTCACACGGATTCTCCTACCACTGCTATGCTTATGACACCCAACTCTACACCCAACTCTTTCCCTCCATCTGACACTCAGATTACAACTAGAATCTCTGAATGTCTCGACATCAATGCGTGGATGTCTTCACATCACCTCAGGCTCAACCTTGAAAAGACAGAGCTTCTCTACCTTCAGGCAAAGGACTGTACTCAATTGGCCTATCCATTACCCTTGAGAACACCACCGTGTCCTCCTGTCCAACAGGGGACACTTTGATCTACCACCTTGGCTGGCAGGCTGGCACCAAACGCTATGAGGGCGTAAGAGTCGCTCAGCCCAGTCTCGACTCTTCTCTGTCCTGATGTCGCAATGATGCAATGAGCTTCCCGCTGCAGTCAGGACAGCAGAATCACTACCGATCTTCCACAAGAGAAAACCCACCTCTTCAGAATCCACCTCTGTAAATCGACCACCGATCTCTCTACATCATAGCACTAATCCCACTAACAGAAGTCCTCTATAACAATCCTTTATCCTTGGTCTATCCTCCTTTCCTTTCCTTTAAAAAGACATCCTCCTTTCTACTCTGTTAAATTATCTCTTAGAATATTAAGCACTTGCCGGTATTTAGGCTGCAATTATTTTTATGGATTGAATGATGATTTTTTTTAGAGGAATATATTGAGGAATGTATACTGAAAATGCAAAAGTGAAGTAACCGTAATGACATAATTCTGTCCTTAGGAGAATGTTGTTTGCTTATTTATACAGTCTATGGTCTGAACGCTGGAACGCTGTGACGTCACCAACCAGCCAACATCTGCTGGTCTTCTTCCTGCAGTCCCACGCGCAATCCGTAAGCAATTTATAATTCTGTATGTAGGCTGGGGCCTCCTTGTAGAACGATACAGATTCTAAAATCCTATCATTTTTCCCTTGTTTTCCTTCAGCTATTCCCCGTTAGAATAGATAGGTTAGTTAGTTCATAAGATTACTCAGATAGTAAACCAGATCTGGTTTAAGACATATCAAAGACTGTGTTATTATGTGATATTAATCGATTTGATTTATGGAAACTGTGGGTGTGTGGGCGTGGTTTAGCCTGTCTGTGTGTGGAAGGGAACGTGGGGAGGTGTGGTTCACGGGGCTAG
>JAOEHI010000868.1:0-13257 GCA_025447815.1 Percopsis transmontana
TATAGCCGGATCTCACCCACCTTCCATGTCTCTCTCCTCAGGTCGGTGGCCCCCGGTCCCCTGGCTCAGCCCGGCCCGCCCATTACGCCGCCTGCGCCGCTGGATGGACCTGAGGGCTCCCTGTATGCCGTGAGGAAGATATTGGAGTCTAGGCGGCGTAGGGCTGGGTTGCAGTACTTGGTGGACTGGGAGGGGTACGGCCCTGAGGAACGCAGCTGGGTCCGGGCCAAGGACGTCGTGGACAAAGGACTCATCCGAGCCTTTCATCAGCGGCGCCCGGACCAGCCTTCTCCACGACCCCGGGGCCGGCCCTCACACCAGCGAGCGGCGCCGCCAGGAGGCGCGCCTGGGGGGGTACTGTAACAATGGGAGTGCCCCGCCCCTCCCTCTCTAGCTCGCCGGCGTATTAGCCGCCGTCCACTCACCAAGCGCACCAGTAATCACCGCACCTGGGAGTTTTTACGCACCTGTCACGCTTCTCCTCATCTCCTCACTTCCCTGCTCTACTTAGCTGGGAAGTGGGGAGTGAGGAGTTATTGTTTTGCATCGCACTGGAGTTACTCGTGCTGTTATACCTTTTGTTATGAAATCGCTCTCTGGAGCTTTGGACCTTACCCGTTTGTGCTTCACGTTCCTCTGCACCTGCACTCACGTTCCGCCCGAACTACACTGATACAAGTAGTAGTAAAAGTATACATTTTTTATTCTAAATGTAGTGAGGTATCCTTGTGTATTTGTGTTTTTCTAACCAATTTGATTTACATTGTAACAAACAAAAGCTGCCACTGGCTATTTTTCGTCACCACCACTGTCGTATTAAGGAAATTCCCCCCCTGGAGTTGTTCTACAGGGAACCAGCGCCTAGTGTGGTATATTAGATCGAGCACTCGTTGCTCGACTATGTAGCACTGCCAATGTGGCTTCTGAGGTTCTGTGTGCGACTACGTGTTACTGATATAGAGATGTCGGCGCGCAAATAAAGACGTGCTGGTACCACATCCTTGCCTCCGTGTATGTTACCACAAACGTTAGTAGTCTAACCCACTATCAGTCATACTAAAATAGTATACAGTACAAAGAGCTACAACATGTCCCGCTTCCCAGCGCAGTGACAGCTCTGCCAGCCAGCTAGTATTGCTCGTGAACATTTGAACTAATTTCTTATATGACCCAGAGTAATGAGTTGTCTCAATTCATTTTCGGGCATGCGTGAATAGTCTTAAGGCTACTGAACGCGGTGCCGCGAAATTCGCTCGAATTGAAATTTTTCAACTAGCGCGAATAATTCGCTTGATGTAGTGTAGTGAAAGCCTATCAGCACTAGTTGTGTCAGCCATGGTTGTTGACAAATGGCGGAAAGATAAGCTATTTCCTTGGAAGCCCCTCCTCTTTCTGGTAGAGAATGGCTTATTCGCACAAGTAAAAACAAATAATAAAGTTCAGTGTAAAGACGCCTTTTGACTCTTACGTTCACTCGTCGCATGGCAGCTGCAACAATTTTTCAATTGTATGTCTTTCTTTTCTCTTATAGCATTTTCCCTCATGTGAATAGTAAGGGTTTGTTTTAAAACATTGCTTGATCAGAAAATAAATACAACAGTTGAGATATAATGTTTGCTAACACATTATCAACCGATAAATGCTGGTATATGCTAATTGCAGATAAATCGCTATCAGCGTTCATAACGGCCGATAAATGATAATTAAAACGGAAGGAGAGATGGAGGACGGCTCCTTCAACAATGTTTTTAGGCATACATTGCGACGAAATTACGCCTAAAACATATGTTAATGCATCTGCCCACCAGTTTGTACTGCTAGCCTCCCATCTGCCCCAGTTCCTGAGTCGGCTAGCTTCAGTCAGGCCTACTAACCTCCCGTCTGCCCCAGACCCTGTGTCGCTAGCTCCAGGCCTGCTGGCCCCCCGCCTTACCCAGTTCCTGAGTCGGCTAGCTCCAGGCCTAGTCATCCGTCTGCCCCAGTCCCAGTGTTGGCTAGCGACAGGGGTCCCACCTCTGGCCTAATGCCGTCCTTTCTGTCTCCACCTCTGGCCTCCAGCACTTCCCCTAGAAAGGTTCCGTCTCCGCTGCTGGTCTCTTCCACCCCAAAGCCCCAGTCCAGCCCCCGGGGGGCTTCCTTCGCAAGCCTCCAGTCCGGCCCCCGGTCCCACATCCGTCCTTCCTGCACGTCCCCCAGAGGGGTTCCATCTATGCTGCTGGTCTCCAGTTGTCCCCCAGAGGTGTCCTTCTTCAACCTCTGGTCTCCAGTCCGGCAACCGGGGGGCTTCTTTCGCAAGCCTTCTTTCGCAATTTATTTCATTCAACAGTCATTTCAAAAATGATATAATATAAGTAATAAGTAAGAATAAGTATGTGCTCCGATGATTCCATCCCAGAAGGGTTGTAGTAATTATTGGAAACTCAAACTTCCATGACATACATGTTCTTTACAAGTGTATGTAAACTTGAAATGTTGATAAAAACATGATAAAACAACGTTTCTTGTCATCACAGGTAAACCTGCATATGTATCCATGGAGACTGACCCAGACTAGGCATCATCCCTACATCTGGGCCACACAGAGACACCGCATGCTCTGCAAGGCAAAGGCACGCTGAAGGAACTGATGACCTTGATGAAGAGATAGACCAGGTAATATGACGCATACAATAACATTTTCACGTAAAAAGAAATTCTATCAAAAATTTTCCCATGGCGTTTCTCTCTGAAAATAATTGGAAACGGCACGTCTGCCGGCTGTGAAAGTGCTCAGATCGAACACGGCCCATGTTCTTCTAATAAACAGTTTTTCTAATAAAATAAAGTCTACCAACAATTGCGAAGAGAGGGATTTTTTTATTTAAATACGTGATAGAGATAAAAGATATAGTAGGCCTACTGTAAAAGCCTGGGCTATTTGTTGTGTGTGCAGGGGTTGGGGAGATAGTTTCATTGCTAGGACAATGTGTCTTGTTGTCAAGGTCAAGAAATTGCAAGCTATACAAATCACTACTACTGTAAAAATAGGTCTACACATTTTAAATAAATGCACTTTTAAATTAGAAATATTGACTTGTTAGCCTTGTTGTACATTTTTAAATGTGACCAAATGAAAAACAAAAAATAAAATAATAATAAACATAATAAAATGCCACACTGTGCTGCTTTTGGTAGTGGTTTTCAGGGTAAATTCATATCTGGGTACATTATTTCAAATTTTTTTTATTTAAACCATTAACATTTTGTATGATATGCCTACCTGGCCTATTTTTATATGCCTTGAACATTAACTTATAACTATATGAGTTTCACTAGACGAGGGCATTTCCTGGTTGTTCAGACAGAAATACAATCAGCAATCTTTTAAAAAATTTCCCATGTACAATATTGGTGTAACATTTTACACTCTATTCGTCGGCTAAGCAGGACATCCCTTGCCGTATGTGGGGTGTCGCCAGAATGTTCATTCCAGATATCTGCAATGCAATTGTGGATATCCGAATATAAAAGCCCAATACACATGAATGGCAAAAGCGGCGTCATTTGTCCTTTGTCCGTCAGGCTTGTCCCAATTTTAGTGCTCCCTGGGGTACCAGCCCCCCCGGTTCCGGTCCCAAGAGGAGGAACTTGCCGTGCCTTCAGTCCAGGCCCACATACAGCACGGCGTATAGGAGCGGGCCCGGTCCTCCCTCCTCCAGGCGGCATCTGGTGTTCTGATGGGCTCAGTTGTGACAAATAACAATTTACGTGGAGGCTACTTATACCCAGCGTTCTCAAAAGCTTGTGACCAGAGTTTTGACTCAACATTTGTGTTATTCTCTCCTGCATTTACCACTCTAATTGTAAATACATATATCTGTGCTTAGCTGTGTCTCCGTCTTCCTGCAGTGCTTTCCTGTCCTGCCTGGCTACAGTCTCCTTCCTACTGTCCACCCGTGCGCCTCGACGTCCCCGCTGCCAGTACCTTTGCTCCTCGGTCTCCCTTGTAACGCCATTTTGCCTGTCTCCTGGTCATCCCCTCGCGTCTGCTCCTCGCCGCTACTGTCACCTTTGAACCGCCCCTCGGTGTATGGCCACTGCTAGCCCTTGCTACTCCTCTCTGCCTCCCATCAATAAACCAGTTCAACCCAGCCTTGTGCTGTGTCTCAATCCGTGCACTTCCTTGAGTACACTGCAACGTAGTACACTGTGCGCACTATGTACTTAACTTGTATAGTGTGTGAAATTCGACTGTCTCAAATCAAACACCCAAGCTGTGTACTAACCAGAAATGACGGACATAACATTTGATCGTAATTGTCACCCGCAATAATTAAATCACTTCAACATCGGTGCGACAGCGTTTTCTGAATATCCTCCTCCTACTGGCTGAAAACGTACCGATATGTTTACGTATTCTTTTTGTTGTGATCTTGTTATATAGGTAGCCCATAGACTAAACCAGTGGTTCTCAAACTTTGTTGACTTCTGTAGACTCTTTCCATTCTTTTCAAAGTTCCCCTACCCCTTTACTGGACTACAACCATTTTTTTTTATATATAAACATAGGAGAGAAAACCCTAAATATAGCATTTGATCAAATATAGGGAGTAATGAATGAATGTCTGCACGCCTCTAATGTCGCTACTATAACACTGGATTAGACTATTGTGCCGCATAACCCTTATGTTAAATGTACCTAATAAACATTCATTTAAAAGTTTTGCTCGGCAGAATAAATATATTTATGTAGGTGTCACATTGCTGTAGTCATGCAAATGGAAGAAAAAGAGAGCCTAATGTTATGCAGAATAATTCATATTTACTCAAAGAAAACCACCATTATTGTCTGTGTTCTAATTTGTCTTCACACCAACATACAGTGATAACAGTTAGTAGTAGTAGTAGTAGTAGGATTATAATGATTTAAACATTTGAACAAGTTGGGACAGCCCTTCAGTTATCCAGTAGTAGTAATTATGGTTCCTTAATATACATTTAAGATATCACAATGTAGGAATTGCTCTTGAGAAAATTTCATGTAACTGTCCCCCTCCAAAGTTGATATCAGATTTTGCCCCTGGCTAATCATGCGGTTCTCACTTGCTGAATGTAATGGTGCAGTTCCCATAAGCCATTGTGATATTTTTGTGCATAGGTTATAGAAGATTCTGCTCATGAAACGCTGTAAAATTTAGTGATGGAAAGTCTGGACATTCATGCAATTTTCTGTCAATAAATTTATTTGTGAATGAATAAAATTTTTGCCACTCATAGGCTAGTGGCACAGGAATTTCAGTCTCAGTACTTTCTTGGCAAATAAAACTGTGGTCAGTCAGACTCGGACCGTAAAATAAACCGATCCCATTAGCCATTGAAATGTTTTATAAGTTCACAGCGCTTTTTTACCAATGAATCGGTGTACAAACTAGCAGTAATAACCCCACCCCCTTCGCAACTCGGAGACCAATGATGCAGAACCTCCGGCAGGGCTCATCCCTGCAGTCAACTTCCTCTATTCTAGACACTTTAATGTCCAAAGTGGAACACAAACTTAGAAACCACTAGCGACCACATGCAAGCAACTAGATTTATGAAGTAATAATATTCACTTATTTAGTAGCTTTGAATGGTTTGCTGGTACATGACCAGAACCAGAACATCTGATATGTTTATCTGGGTCTAAATCTGTCCTCCTGCGTGTCTCACACAGGTGTGTCCGGCAGCAATCTGGACCAACTGGCACCCAGCATCCACCTCTGACATCAGCAATGCTCCAGCATATGCACACACACACACACAGGACAGAACGCAAGCACAATCAAGACAATTAAGACAATAATCCTACTATTGACCTGGGTCTTGTCGTTTTGTTAAATAAAACTTCCTGAATCAGACTTTGATGTATTCACAAGTCACCAGGAAGTATGACTCAGGCCACACGCTGAAAGTTCATCTCTTCATTGAAATGGAAATAACCTCTGTTTGCTCCAATAAGCTCGTCTTCCATATAATAGTAATCTAATCTAAATTTCCCCTCAGCTCTTATTAGCTTTTCTGCCATATTAGTTTTAGACTTTAGACTATATTACTGCTGTCATACATCACACAACACAACGCTGGTTATATAAAAGGCTTCATTAGAGTGTTGTAGAACTTATTTTGAGGTAAGATAGCTATAAAGCCGACACATGCAATATAGCATCAAATTATATAATTTCTATACAGGAAACTTGATATTATGTGTGTGTGTAGACAGCTGGATGGTGTCTTTGAAAAGGTTGTAAATCCAAATTAACTGTATGACTGTAAAAACACAGCAGATTTTGCCTTGAATAAACACAAAGACGGGGGGGGGGGGGGGGGGCCGCGCCCCCCGCCCCGCCCCCCCCCCCCCTCCCCCCACCACACACACACACACACACACACACACACACACCTTAGGTATGAGGATGATGTAGCGGTAGATGTTGAAAGGAAGAGGATTATCTTCTATCTTCTACCTGTTAGGCATATTAATTGTGAAGCGTTCTGGTAAACAGCTTTTTATTACCTGTCACTCAGATACACAGGAATGTTTGCTGACTTTTAATAAACGCTCAGCATATTCATGAAAGAGTTTAAAAGTCTGTTTTACTTTAAAACTAGAAAGAAAACTTTTCTTTCACTCCTTTTTCCTGTCCATGTCTGTATGTTCGTCTGGCTGACTGTATGTCTGTCTTCCTGTTTATTTCTGTCCCTACCCCTCAATCTCCCCTTCTTTAACCCCCGTACACCTTGCAGATAACCAACCTCTCTCTCTAAAAGCAGAACCATCTAATATACAACAATAGAACAGGTCTCTCTTTCTCTCAATCTCACAAAAAAAGCACCTTTGAGCATCCAGATAGGATAGAAATTGAAATCACAAGTGAAAATCAGGGAATAGCGCCACACACAAAAGGCGAGGCCATCCAATCAGAAATGGTCCCCGTCTGTCGTCTTCTGATGGAATGAGACCACATAAGATGCCAGATTGTCCCCACAAATCCACTATCCTTTCATCATGCAGCCATGGGATTCTGTGGGATGATTACATGAATATATGCACACATGCATAGTGCATATTGCATTATAAAAGCTCTTCCACTTACATATAATTACAGTATACCAAAAGGTAACTAATGTTGATAGCAGCCTATGATTAATTATAAACTTTTAATTATAAATTAAAAACTGTTCTATTTTAACTGAATGACAGAATACTGAACAACAAACATCTCAATAAACAATTTAACAACTCATTATCCATTAGCTGGTGTTACAGTGCTGTCTTTCAGAGTAGATCTAAATCTTTATTGACCCATAAGCCCAAAAAGAAACATGGAACAAATGTAATGTGAAGAAGACCATCAGCGTCACACCCAGGAGCCCTGGTCGGACTGGGATATTACACCCCCAGCTGGAGAGGGGGACTAATCATCCCAGCTGGCAGGCATCAGCAATCAGCCACTCCTTTAAGAGGTGCCACTCCAAACACCGAGAGGTTAGTTTTGGCCACGCACATGATTTGTTGCTTGTCTCTTCGACCACAGACAGCCAGTGGCCTGACTGGCTGCCTTTCACCACCGAACGACAACAGCAACCCACTTTTGTTTACTGTTTTGTGATAAGCCTGTGATGAGTTTTTGCACCCTACTGCTGCCTCCTGTGGTTGAGCTGCCCACAGTATGCACATTTGATTAAAGATAACAACTAGAATATCAATGTTAGTTTGGGTTGATATAATTTACACTAAACCATTTCAAAACGTTTCTTTATAAGAAGCTTGACAAAAAAGAAGAGACAGGCTGGCTAGCTTAACAGCAGACACACTGATGACATAACAGTAATTCATTCATTCAACCTTAGGTAAGACCACTACTCCAGCAGAATCAGATCAGGTTTTACTTGACATGTTAAAGGTGCACTCCTTGATTGCGTTATAGCACCACCAGAACCTGTTCCATGTTTGAAACAACTGTGCAGATGGAAATATTTGGAGTAGAAGAAATTGTAAACCCACCTTATTGTGGAGTGTTCCTTAAAAGGGACTCTGAACCTAGATTACATGGATTGCTGGCTGTGTGTGTCCCCATGCCACTTGATAGATTGACATCTGCTTAATGATTGGTTTATGTGCAGCTGATATCAGCTACTTTGCAGCACAGGACACCACCTTCAACTTGAGATGAGGTCTGAGGAAGTTATACCTGTCTGGCCTTTACAGGCTCTCCTGGGAAGAAATGTAATGGCACCATCTACTGAAGACCTGGTGTATGGAATGATAAAACAGCTTGTTTAAAATTAATTCTGTGACAGTTCTTGCCCCTCATATTTTTTTCACACCACCACATCAAATTAATTAGTAGATTAGCGGATCAGTCATCTGCTAGTGTTCTGGATCTGCCAATTAAGTAAATCAGCGACTCCTGCTGGTGTTCTTAGAAATAGCACTGTTAGTGAGAAATATAATTTCCTGTGTTGATGTTGATGAGGAAGCAAACTAGTCAAGTTTTAGTTCTAGTAGTCTAGGTGTTGGACTCCCAGCCAGAAGGTCCTGGGTTCGAGCCCCAGAGTTGGCCTACCTGTAAGCATATTAGCTATATTTACCTCTTTATAGTCTACTTACCTGGCATTTCTATTATACATTACTTCATACTTACCTACCAACCTGCAGAGTTGTGATGATAATATTATTGAGAATGTCTAAGGTATGTAAACATGTTACACTGGCTTGTATTGCATTTCAGTTTCACACAGTATATAACACATATACAGGCTCTAAACATCACGTTGTGATCTGAGTTAATGCATGAGAAGTGTAACTTGCTGGATAGCTGAATGAGAACTCAGTGAGGCCAGTATATCTAGGCAGGCAGACTTTTGGGAAATCCTCTCTTCAGACTTAAAGGTAAATCTCAGCCAATTTCCAAAAACACAAGAAACTCGTTTGAAAATAATTACAAACAGATAAAACATGGGTCTTAACATGGCTGATCCTAACAATCTGATTGGCTTTCTGATTCCAAGACTGCTGCTGGTACTCATGCCATTTGCTTGATTTCCTGTACAGTAGAACAGAATCAGGTCTCTAAGGAGGGTAAGTGATATTATCCCTTATTCATGAAACGTGCATATGATCAAATTTTATCATAAAATGATCTTACAATCATTTTATCTTACAATGATCTTTCAATCATTTTGCAGACAGAGCTGGTATTCATCAATATCATCTTTGTCGTATCCTTACGATCAAACCAACGTCTGGTCGGAGACCGTGCAGACGTCAAAAAATATAACCATTATCACGAAAAACAATCATAACAGCCTCCGTAACAACAATTGTATTAATAATAATTGGTAATATAAACCAAGATGACAAGAATATAGCACATACAAATGTAGGCCTAACATAATGTATCACCACCTTAATAATTAGTAGGCCTATTATTTATTTATTTAACTTTACACTGCAGTTTCTCTTATTTCTGTACTTGCCTTTGTGTAGGCTATGTATTGCCTGATGCACTAGACCAATGAACTTGCTTTGCCTTTCCTAAATCAGTAATGCCTACAAACTCCACATACTTGAAGAGCATAAATGGTCATTATAATTTTGATTGATTAGCTAATAGGTCCCAATTGACTAGTGAGTGTATTTAAAGCACTTCTTCAGGAACCATATTCCTGCCCTGAGGATCTGAATATAGTCTACGGCAATTTGTGGCCTTACATGACTAACTTTACTAATGGAAGGAATATACATCTATATCTGAAATAGTCCACCTCTTGGGGTGTCATTTTTTTTAGTAGAAACCTTGTTAATTGCGTCTGTGATTTTCGTCCATGTTTGCCCTTTCTGCAAACCTTTAACGCCACTTTTGAGGCTGCCTAATAAAACCATTTTGATTTCTGCGACCTGTGACACGAGAATGTAGATTTTTTGTTTAAATAGGATTCCAACGACGAATAAAGCCTACTTGGTTTTTATATTTGATAGGGTGAGTAATGCCCACCCAACCGTCTAAAATTAATCCGCAACTTCTAGCATCCGGAATTAACCCAACCCCGGTTTGATGGTGGTAAGTCAGGAAACATGTTATATTAATACAATGTGCGCACAAGGGAGAGAAAACGTATAGCTTCACAATGGCATGCACCAACGTCTCTTCTGAAAAACAAAGGGGAAACTCTTGCTTATATAGTTAAGAACAACAGCAAACAAGGGTCTAAGTCACAATAGTCAGGTAACCAAATTTTAATTTACATCGAATAGAAGGGTAGCCAAAAGGTTTGGGGCCTCTCACAATGGGAGTCTGGGAACATTTGACAGTTCTCGAACACAGGAAAACAGACAATTAAAGCTGGATTGAAGCTGGATTGAAGTGACTGGCGTGCACACGCTCGTGCACGCTACATGCCTCTTCTTTGGACTGCGCACCTGTCGGGATTAGCTCGCACAGGTGCATCCACTTTTCATTTAATTATTAGTTCTATTTAAGTTCCCCGACAGCCTTAGGAGCTGTCGGTCATTGTTTGGTGTGTCTGTGGTCGGAACCCATGTAACCTCGCGTACCTTGTTTGGCGTTTGCCTATTTTAGTTTTTTCTTTTTATTAAATCATGAGCGCAGCTTGTTTGATCTTCTCTCGCTACTCCCTGCGTGTCTGTTCCGGCTCGCGCTTACACTCACCAGCTACGCCCGTTACAGAAAGACCGACCACAAGAAGAGTGTAGCGGCCGGAGCAACACTCTACTCCGCTGCGTGGCCAGCCGTTTGGGCCCCTTTCCCGGAGGGCTTTGGAACACCACGCTACCTCACCCATGGGTCAGTACGTCTCGTTGGGAATCCGGAAATGGGGTACTACGGCGACCGGACCGCTCGGGCACTTCCAGCCTGGCAGGGCTGGTCGGAGGGTGACTTCTTTGAAGAAGAGGCGTCTCCGCACCTCTACTCCTCTCATACACCGCGAGCATGTAATGACCGGGGACCCAGGCTCTACAGCTCCTCTGTCGAGGACCTATTGGACTTCGACATGAGCTTTCTTGAACATCCGGAGCCTGCGGAAGAGCCGGTTCGCGCTCGGAGGAAGAGGAGGCGTGGAGGACGGATGTGCGGTGTGCGTGGCGAGCCGGCGAGCGCACCACTCATCTCGCCGCAGCCAGCTCTGTCCATACGCACCTGGAGAACTCAGCCGGCGAGCTCTCCTGCCATCGTGCCAGAACAACCAAAGGAGTTTGGGGGGGGTGCCAGGCCAGTGGAGGAGTTTTTGAAAGCGTGGGAGCGCTGGTCTGTCGAGCGAGGTCTGTCGTGCTGGAGTCCACCACCGTGCGCAACGGCAGTCAGCTCGCTCTCGCCGTGTGGGCCGATGAAGGGTCCCGCCGCTGGAGAGTCGCTGCCGCACTCCTGCCTCGGAGCTGCCACCAGAACGTTCACGCTGCTGGAACCGAATCTCGGGCCAGCCGCTGAGGAGCTTATTGTACCGCAGCCCGTCCCCGGAACTGCTGTCAGCTCGCTCTCGCCGTGAGGGTCAACGCAAGGCCCCGCGGCTGGAGAGTCGCCACCGCACTCCGGCCTCGAAACTGCCAGCAGCTCGCTCACGTCGCTGGAGCCAGAACCAGGTCCAGGCTCCGAGCAGCCCAGCCCGCCACAGTCCTGTCCAGGAACTGTCGCCAGCTCGCTCGCGCCACTAGAGCCGGAACCAGGTACAGTCGCCGAGGAGCCCAGTCCGCCGCAGTCCGGGTCTGGAACTGTCGCCAGCTTGCTCTTGCCGCTAGGGCCAATGCGTGGTCCAGCCGCTGGAGAGCCGCCGCCGCCATCCACCCCCGGAGCTCCCGCCAGGTCGCTCCCGCCAGGTCGCTCCCGCCAGGTCGCTCCCGCCACGAGGCTTATCGCAAGATCTCGCCGCTGAAGGGCCGCCACCACACTCCGGCCCCGGAGCCGCCGCAGTTCGGCACTCGCTGCTAGCGCTAACGCATGGTCCAGCCGCTGTGGAGCCGCCGTCTCGAGCGGCCTTGGAGTAGTTACCAGCTTGCTCCTGCCGCTAAAGCCATGGATAGGCCCAGCCGTCATGGAGTCTCCTCCATCGCAGCCAGTCTCCGGAACTGCTGCTTCCTCGCTCACGCCGCTGGAGACGTGAGCGGATCCAGCTGCTGAGAAGCGCGCAGTAAAGTCGACAGTTCCTGGAGCTGTTCCTGGCTTGGCCCCGCCAGCCTCTGCACAACCTACATCTTTGGCCCAACCACCAAAGCGCTCCAGCCGCTCGTCCCTGGTCCGGCCACCGGACGATTCCAGCCGCTGCCGCTTGTCCCTGGTCCGGTCACCGGAGGATTCCAGCCGCTGCCGCTCATCCTTGGTTCGCCCACCAATAGAGTTCGCCATACGCAGGAAGAACCCTGCCGGAGCCAAAGGGCGACGCCAGGAGGCGCGCCTTAGAGGGGGGGGTACTGTCACGATCGGCGGGCACGCGTTCGTGCACACTACAGGCCTCCCGTCAGGGCTGCGCACCTGCTGGGTATTAGCCTACGCAGGTGCAGGCAATGTAGGTTAATTGGGACACATATTTAAGTTTAACCAACAGCACTTAGGTGCTGTGGGTCATTGTTCTCTGTTTGTGGCTCTGATGCTATGTCTTGTTTTATTAAATTCACGCTCCACGCGTTTCACTGGTCGTTCGTGCTGTGTGTTTTCCTCCGGCTCGCGCCTGCTCTCATCCATCACCCACAAAGTATTACACAATCAGTTTTCTCCATGGCACACAGCTCGCAGAGCCTCAGAACTGATGAAAGTAAATATGGTATTACTGTATGATTCAGCCATGGGCTGACTGAATACTAAAACAGTTCTCAAACACTATTCAATACGAAAAACAAGTTTAAACATCAAAG
Source organism: Percopsis transmontana (assembly GCA_025447815.1). NCBI lineage: Eukaryota > Metazoa > Chordata > Actinopteri > Percopsiformes > Percopsidae > Percopsis > Percopsis transmontana. The sequence continues at coordinate 12,887 of JAOEHI010000868.1, forward strand.
TTTTAGAAACAGAAGTAGATGAATCGTGACTATTAAATATCAACATAAAAAATAGACAAAATACATTTGGTATAAAATACTTTAATAAATAGTAAGATTGTAACAAATGAAATTCTACAAACAAACCAAGACTTTTGCACAAAATTATTAAAATCATCTGCACATTTAGCCCAACTTCTGGGGCTAATAAAATGGAAATATCACTGACAAAATATGTATAGTGGTTTTGGTTTCTCAATTTGTATCAATATCTTGATAAAAAAAACTATTGAAAACAGAAGAACCAATAATGTTTGTAGCACACACTCACTGTCCACACAATACGTTGGGTTTATCCGTGTGTCTACACGGCTTTATTGTCACAATCGAGA
>JAOEHI010000869.1:0-13257 GCA_025447815.1 Percopsis transmontana
CCCCCCCCCCCCCCCCCCCCCCCCCCCCCCCCCCCCCCCCCCCCCCCCCCCCCCCCCCCCCCCCCCCCCCCCATCATCCTTATCAGGAGGGAACACAACATAAACATTTTATTCAACTGCACATTGATGATGAATGTCAAAATACATTTTGCTCACCTCGCGGCCGGATGGAATGGTTTGATCCGAATGAAGGCACTCAATCTCCCTCTCTATCATGGCACCCTCCAGGCATTCGCCCAGGTTGTTAAAACCATTGACTTGGAGGGGATACTGCCCAAACTGTTCGATATTGGACAGTACCTTACCTACAATGACACATTTTGTTAATAACCGGCAATGCTATGTGTTCTGTAGGTTGTGGTGCAATTCCAAAACTAAACTCTTCGAAGTCATACCGTTGTGTTTTCTTTCTGTGACAAAGGTACCATAGAACAGCTGAACCATGGGGTTTTGCTGTTTGTCCTCGGGGTTACTGAAATAAGTGAAAAGTGGATTCATATTTACAGTTGTTTCCGTTAGCAACCAGAGAGGCCATGAAACACTATTTCTTGCTGTAGCATTCGTGCGTCGCTGTAACTTACTTTCCATCGGCCGCTAGCTGAAAGGCATCCTCTAGCCAGTCCAGAAGTTTGTGGGTGAACTCGCTGACATCCTGAAAAGGATGGATCAAAAATAGTTAAGTTAAATGTGTGTACAAAATTAAGAAAAATAAATAAATAATTTTTTTTTAAATAAATATAATAATAAAAAATAAAAACATAATATAATAAATAAATAATTATATATATATATATATATATTAACAGCGTATATATATTTATTATTATTTTTTTTAAATTATATTATATTTTTTATATACATTACAAGTAACAATAACAGAATTATAATGACTGTTACTTAGTATAGGTTATTTTTCGCCATATAGATTTTCACATGATCTTCAGTTTTAGCTAGCTATCGATTGGCACATGTGTGTTTCGTTCACAGTAAGGGTTCAACCTGTTGGGCCTCGTTGGTCCTGAAGGCGTCTCGGAGCAGCTCCACTGCGGCTGATGGGTCCACAAACCTGCGGGAGGAGCCCACCATGAGGGCGAAGAGGCAGCGCAACTCCTGCATGAAAGCCATGTTCCTCTTGTCCTGGCAACAGAGAGTCCCACTTAGACCTCCGGCGTATCAACCCCGCTCCACCGGCACACAGAGAACAGTAGCCAACGCAAAGTTAGAGAAATATCTACACATCAGACTGGATATTTAATACGCCCTTAGCAGACATGTAATATTGCTAACATGTAATATTGACTCAACTTACTTTACTGTATATACAAACTTCAGAAGCCAACGTATTTTGAGTACTTCTTGAGTACTCTTTGAGTACTAGAGGGCAGTATAGTCTAGCGGTCTGGGTGTTGGACTCCCAGCCGGAAGGTTGTGGGTTCAAGCCCCATAGTTGGCCTACCTGTAAGCATCTTAATAATAAATGACCTAAATGACCTCGCTGCTTGCCTGCTGGACTGGCCCCCTTGCGTGCAGGGGTGAGGGCGGTGTGTACTCACGGCATGGCTCTTACACTTCCCCAGTATGCGCTCGGACAGGGAGTAGTTGAGCACCAGCCTCCGGAACACAGGCAGATGGAAGAGTGACTGAAAGATTACCAAGACAAAAGAACTCTCAGCGTTGAGTCACAGCCAAGCGAACGCAGACAAACTCCACTGCAAACTTCACTGGTCTATACCAGACATCTCTTACGGGAAGGTAACTGGGTAAATGCTACCTGGCTTACTATTTAGTCCATTCAGCCAATTAGTTTTATATGTCATGTATGGTACGTCGCAGAGGGGATCCTAAGCACTTATGAATACCTTGATGTTGATCAGATTTCCTCTCGACTAGGAAATTAAATTACAGTTTATCGCACACTTACTATCGTTTACACCACAAAAGATACCATATGGGGAATATGAGCGGACATCACAAAGCCACTTAGTCTTAATCTGATAACTTGATTTTCCTTTAAGGCTGGAGAGGGCTCGTTTTATCACCATCCAGTCTGCCTATCCATTCTATTGGAACAACCATGACGTTAAACCTCTCTGCTTGGCGAAACCTTCCTGCTGCACGTAGACGCGGATTATAAAACCAATCAGAGGTACGAATAGACTTTCAGTGGGCAGTCAGCTGAATCCTTATTGGACTACTTCAGTCAGCCATAAATAGCAGCTGATATTTATTTATCTGAAAAGTAAGTTTGAAGTAAATTAAAACACCACAACAGTAAGGCAAAGGAAAGGGTACTTTTTCTATTCAACTACCCGGTTTCATTTGGCCATTCCTATTCCCTAATAATAGCTGGTGGTTTTTGCTTCTGAATCAATAAAGCAGTGTATGGGAGTTGAATCCAATATGACCCGCTCTCTGCGTTAATTGACAGGAATATAAGCTCATTTCAGGCTAGGTCTGAAAAGTCCATTGCTCTCTCCATCATCACAACACTGGACTATTTAATTATCCACACAGCCTGAGCATTTCAATGAAGGCTCCAGTTTCTGCTGGGCCACCTGATAGGCCCGGATAAACTCAGCCTGAAATGAACTGGTAATAGAATTAGCAGCACAGTAAAGACCCTTATGTTTTCATTTGGAGAGCGAATCACTACCATACAATATATCTACTCCCTTTTGATTTTAAAATTAAGTCAATTAGCCCAGCATAAAGAAAGTAGAGATGATGATTTTGGGAGATTTGACTGTAGCTGCAGTCCAGTATATCGAATCAGCCAACGTATTCAGACTGCTATTTTGAAATGAGTTACATGGACTTATTTTAAGGTTGCAGGAAATAGAGAGGGACATCAAGGCTGCCTTGAGAAAATCAAAGCTGGGTTACACAGTTTGTGCCTTTAAAAAAAGGCACAAACTCTCTAGTTTAGGAGGAGGGTGAACTCCAAACTCGCAGGCGTTGTAAAAATAAAGTAACTAAACAACAGTTTTGTCTCTAAGCAAATTCTAAATAATTCTAAATAATTCTAAATAATAATTCATTCTAAATAACTGCACTGAAAAGATGGAGAGAGGAAATGTCATTTGGACTTATTTTCTTGAAACCTCTTATTCGACAATAAGAGTGCTGTTTCTATAAACAATATACACTCACCAGCCACTTAATTAGGTACACCTAATGAAACGATTCAACGGTATGATGATTTTGGAGGATGTAGTTTGTGGTGCTGTTGAATTGTATTGCGTTGTACTGACACGTGTTTCTATTATTTTGACCACCTCATTTAAATCAATGACGTTAGGCTAAATAACAGATCAATTAAACACCTTTGTGTTTAATTCAATACAGCACCACAAACTACATCCTCCAACATGATCATACAGTTGAATCGCCACCTCTCTTAAAGTGTTTCAACGTAAACGGAACATTAGAACACTCACAAAGAGAGATTTATTGCAGGACTGTTGTATTAGACAGCATTAGTTTAGCTAAGTGTACCTAATGAAGTGGCCGGTGAGTGTATATAACACAAACAACAAATATAATAAACAATAAACATAAACATTTCTGCCATATGGTCAAATACATTCATAAAGTCTTAATGTCAATGTAAATAAAGTCACACAGAGGCGTGCTTCTGTTTCTAGAATGGCAAACCAAAACCTAATGTATGCTCTAAATGCTTTTAATGCGGGGAGAGTACAACATAATAAATACGATTTAAACCTAACCTCAAGTTGACCAGCTTTACTATGTAGATTTTCCCCTTCTATAATTAGCTTGCCTACGGTAGCAGATGCTTCTAACTGCCCCGTCTGGCCAGAAATAATATGCAGGTGTTTGGTGTGGTGTATACTGTAATTCTTTGGAATCTATATACAAGTTGCACAGGTTTTTGCACATATAACTCGCCTGGATAACAGCACTGAACCAGCAGGTGTTTCCAACATTACGGATGCCAACGGGCCAATCTTCCTGTCGGATCCAGTCAGCAGGACTGCAGACCTCATTCTGGGCCTCACATCTTTTCCTCTTTATCCTCGCAGTGTTGTCCTCCACACTGGCCTCCAGAGCCCTGCGACATCAGCGATTAGTTACAGCTGGTCCATCCACAGCTCTAAACCTAAAGCTCAGTAGGATAACTTGGCAAATCGCAGCCTGTATGTTTATTTAAGTGCATTTTCATCCATGACAGCGAGGCAGGGAGCAGTGTCTGCCACGCTAACTCTCCTCCGGTGACCTCATCACATCACTTTCCTACGTATTTTTCCCGTCACTTTACTTCCCAGTAAATAGACACACAGCCAATACAAGGTGTCTTTTACTGTATTATGAGACCGGTTTGTTACACTAGGCCTTGGGAAGAACCATTCCAACACTAATTGCAATAGCGGAACATTCCTTTTCAGTTGCCATGTAAACTTGTTAACAGGATGGAATAATGTATTTGTCAGAATAAGACCCTAAGGGCTTTGGAGAGCAAAGTCCATGTGGAGAGCAAAAGAAGCTAAACGCAATCTCGGAAATAATCGTCTATCGACGATTTAGCTTTTTATTAGCTTTTAAAAAAAGATTGATCTGCATTCATATCCGTTTTTAGAAATTAGCCGAACTCAACTCCAACTCCATTCTCGCTCCCAAGTTGCTAATCGGACTGTAAACAATGACCGGCACACGGCATATCGTCGTCAGGAAGATGGCCGATGGATTCCAACATTGATGATTAAAAAGACCTGACAATGAAGGCTTTGGATAGAGACTAAGCTGTTGTATTTGCGTTACATTCTGTACCTGTTAAACTCTCTTTCCTCCTCCTGGGCTTCATGCGATTCTTGCAGACTGAGCTCTATAGCCGCCTGAAGGTCATCGTTCGGACTTTCTGCACAAACACACAGCAGGCAACAGCAACAGCAAGCTCTCAATGTGCCCTGAAACAGCTCCAAAAATGTGTGGACATAAATAACGCAAAGCATTCAAGTTCTACAGTAAATGGCTCTACTTAACCCGAGCCCGAGATGTTATCAACATACTAATAACTGTAGCTATTTGTTGCTATATCATTTCACTATTTATGAGATGACATGGTTTTAAAGATACAGTACATTTGCTGTAAATGTAATGTTCGCTGATAAAATGGCACCTATTGCACGCCTGACCATATTATTCCTACCCGGCGTTTTTGTTTTTTCCCCTGTCAAATTGCAGGTCAAGGTAGGGTCAGGTCACTGTCCCTGACTTCCTGTCTTAAACGCGATACTGAACGGGAACCAAGCCTCATGTCCCCCCCCTTTCCTCCCGGGAACAGCGCACCTTTCTGGGGTATCCAAGCCTCTCCTTTGGCCTCTGTGTGTTGGGGCTCCCCAGGGTCCTGGACCTCTGGGGGCGGTGTTGTCAACAGTCCCACAGCGTTCCCGACGTCTCCCTGGCTGGCCTTGGTGAGCGTTAGGGTGGAAAAGACACGCGTCACGTTAAAGGCGCCGTCACGAACCTTTGTGCCATATCAATGCTTTTTATACTGCATTATGTTTCATGCGTGTATTTGTATAGAGTGCAACGAGTGCAGTTATACGATTAAAGATCCTTGTCGAGCCCTAGACTGTACAAAAGCTAACAGCCTACAAATAAATAACATGTACAGTTTCGGCTACCGTCTGACCTCATTTGCCCCATAAGCATTGAAACTGTCACGTCACGCAACTGATATTTTATCCATTTAGCCAATGTGTATGCGTATACATGGTCAATTCATTCCACAGAATTAATAATAATAATAATAATAATAATAATAATAATAATAATAATAATAATAATAATAATAATGTTCTTACTTTCAGAGCTTTGTGGAGCATCTGTGGGTCTAGAATGCCCGTAATCTCCCTTAACTGGCTGATCAACATTTGGGTCTGTCAAGAGTAAAGAAGGGACACGGTGAAACCAAGACTTCATTTAAAAAGGCCTTTACTTTGGAGTGACGTTTCCTAAGAAAATACACTTTAGCATTGTTTTTATTGTTGAAGGACTGAAAATAGCATACAAATATTGTTGTAAAAAACAGTCTAATGTGGGAAAACTATAAAGATGATAGGGTGGGTGATAATTATCTTTTGAAATAATATAAAATATAAGAAATGGCAAACATGCAATTTTATTTATAAGCAGAAAATGTGTCAGAAAACAAACCTTATTTAAAGCCGGCTGTTAAATTCATATTGACGTCTAGTAAACATAATGTAACACGTTTGAAAACATAGGCTTGCTGAGTGATACGTGCTATATAAAGTCCACCAGCCTGACAGCAGGTGCACACGAGATGACACACAGAGAAACGTGGAATTTATGCCTGCACATACACACACAAGCATGCACGCGCGCACACACACACACAAAGAGAGAGAATGAGGACAGCACGCAGACTATACTTATATGGAGTCTGGGTTGCTATCTGAGACCTCTTGGTTAGCCGCTATTTTAGGAGGCTGACATGGATCGTTCAGACCCCCTCCCCGTTTATCATTCCACTCAGCATGCCACCAGAGTTGAGTGACAAAGGCAGTGGGTGTTTCTGCCGCTCGCTCGCTCTCGCTCTCTCTCTCTCTCTCACTCACATCCACAGTTACATATAAACAGTCAAAAATCGTTATTATTATTTCTAAATCTATAACCACAGAGTCACAAAGTGGGCAAATGTAGTCACACGCGAATTCTGTAGCCTCTATGTTATTTTCAAAAATAAATGAAAACTTTCGTTCGTTTTCATTCGTTACTAAAGTTAGTCAGCACTGACTAAAAGGTAAAAAAAAAATTCTGATTGATTTGTAATTCACTGTATGTCACACGACTGAAATTCAGTGTCTTGGGGGGTTAGTTTTGTCAGCATTCAAATCAATACAGATGTGATATTTGTTGTTAATCCTAGTTCCTTTCAATTTCCTGTGCGCTCACCGAGTTCGTTGCGTTATCTCCATGTTCACTTTGTTCAACTCTCATGGCAGAAGGAGCCCAATTTCTTGCCGTTTACCCAAATGCCTTCCGCCCAGACTCGGATTCAAACCAACTCCATCTGTCAAACACCCCCAACACACACACGGCACAGTCACGGGAGCGCGACATATTCGACGAGCAAGATACGTGCGTGCGCGCCCAATCAGCGTGCGCGTTCCTGTAACTTGTTTGCCCAATCGGCTATGATTGTGAGCGATTGGGCGGATTTGGCCAATTTGCCCCAAAAGTCACAATTTACTGAAAACACAACAGATTTACTTTGACTAAAATCGTATATAAAGCTAGGCCCTACTACAGACCTAACGGAACATGACTTTCATGTTATTTTTCACTACATAGGCCCTTTAGCTGTTGATAGGCCTACTACTTAATGAGCTGAGTCCAACTACAACGAACGGAATGGAATTGAAATTATTAAATTGATTGAGTGAAAACCAACTAACAATCAAAACACTTTACTAAAGCTATATAAAAATACAACATACATATAATACAATATAGAATACAGTAAATCTCTATTTAAATGTAGGAATAGTTAAAAATAAAAAACATGAATTTCATACTAATGAAAATTAAATGAAAAGGCTCATTTGAATAATTAAACCGATTAGGCTCAATTTTGCATACATGGTATGAAAAAGCTGTTGGTTAGATTCTATAATATGATATTATTAACAATATACTGCCTTTCGTTTTTCCCTTTTAATAATTGCATTACATTTCTAATGACATACAGTATGACATGCTGTTCATGATCTATAGTACCATTTAGTAGCGTTTCACACACCTCCAGGGACATCTCTCTCTGTCTTTGTTGATCATTATGAATATCACCTTACCTCAGCACTGGAAAATCAATAACAGCACAACCAAACTTTCACACACTGTCCTGTTGCCGTTAATGCCCGTTAATGCTGGACACAGTGTCCCATCACATTTGACTCACTCATTATAAGGTAAGGTGGATGTTTTATGTGGCTATTTTAACTGAAAGGCCGTGTGGATATTAGACCTACAGAAAGCCTTAAAACCCTCGTCAACCAACAGCAATGCCCTTCATTTGGTTGCTGCTATTCTCCTCAGGTAAGATGTTTTGTTTTAATACTAGCTTGTGGAATATTCCAGATAGAAGATATAATGTCTGACAAGATTGTGGGAAGGTGATCAAATTATATGTTTTGGATATTAGTTTGCGTTCGCACTTTCAGAGGATTCTTGTTTGCAATCATTCACATGTTTCCACGTGCATTCGCATATACTGTTTTTGTGTGGTGATAGTCAAAATTGACATTAAATTGTACCGTCAAGGTTCATGAAAAAGCACTAGATAGATAAAGCGCAGCACCGATTACTGTCATGTCTAATAGTGTTGATATACACTGAGTAACTGTATGACCGTTATGTCAAAACAGATTTTAAATCTTGCTCTTTTTTAGGTCATATAAAAACAGCTTTTTAAATACTTTATTATGACTTTTGCAACTACAACTAAAACAATTAAAGGTTTTCTGAACGTCAGCTTTCAAAAACAGACTACTGTTTGTTGTGTCTCGTGACCGGAGGGAACACCAAAATGCCAATTTATCCCATGCAACTTGAATAGATTCATACATATATTTTGCATAAAGACTGATAAGCAAATGTATTCCATCTAGTTGCCTCTCTGCCAGAGAAACCCAAGAGGTCCTCTCTAAACCAGCTGACCAGAACCCTGCTACGGAAATATGACTGTGGCGTTCGGCCAGTACAGAACTGGACCAGTGCCACGACTGTCTATATAGACCTGATACTGCAGTCTGTCCTCGATGTGGTATGATTGAAACATTAGCACCCTCTGCAGATTTCAGCTAGTGGAAACAAATAGAGCCACAGTGTCATTATTCCCATATGGAATACATATTATGATGATGTTATTGGCAATGTATAGGGGTGTAAATATATGGATTTCCCATAAGTCACTTTAGGAAAATTACATTTTCCAGGACGGAAAGACCCAGAGCATCACTACAAGTATTTGGTATAGACAGGTATGTGTTTGTTTTCTGGTTTCTTACAAATCTAATGAAAAACTCTAGTTGAAGTAAAGTATGTTAAATCCAGCAGAGTACAAATTAATTTCCCCCAATGGGCTTCCTTCCGGTTTCTGTGCTTCAGATTTGGACAGATGAGTTCCTGGTGTGGGACCCGGAGGAATTTGATGGAATCACTGAGATCTCATTGTCATCTGATGCCATTTGGGTGCCTGATGTTATTGTCAGTGAATTGTAAGACATCTATGGTGATGATTTTTAAAAACGAATGTCATTTATTTTGGAGGCTAGTTTACAATGGTGCAGAATTGCTAATTGTGTTTAGTGTGCCACACCAAATATGGTTATTCATTTAGGATAGAATATGATTATAAGGATAGATTATGACAGTGTTTCTTAAATGTTCTGCAATCACCATGCTGCATTAGGATGTAGCCAATAAAATAGGAAACATCATAATTCAATGTAGTTTAATGAGTTGAGTCACAGAGGTCTTTGTGATGCCAGCTGCAACAAAGAGGAATTTAAAGCTTTGTGGGATAACTTGGCATGCAGGCGGCACCATCTGCTGACAAGATGTACTTGGTATGTTTTTAGTTAATTTAGCCGTCGGTTTGCGTGCGGTGAGACACGAGCAGTCATGTCTGCTACCATCCCATTTCTCATCCTGAGAGATAATCTAACTTTCAATCTAACAATATTATGTATTGACCATTTATATGTTTTTAATGTTTTTAATCTCCTCTCATGGGTGCATGTGAGACAAAGGAGTGAGGAAGCATTTCCTAGGGGGGGGGGGGGTTGTGAAAAGAACACTTGTTGTTGAGGAAAAGGCCTCAAGTAGCCAATTTCCCCGTCTGTTTCCCAGTGTGGACGAGGGCAAGGGCCCTCCGATACCCTACGTCTACGTCAACTCCTCTGGCTCGGTGAAGAACCACAGGCCCATCCAGGCCGTGTTGGCCTGCAACCTGGAGATGTACGCCTTTCCATTCGATAGGCAGAACTGCACACTCACCTTCCGCAGCTGGCTTCACTCAGGTTCTCCACTTTTTGGCTCACGTGACGTGGTTGGCTAGGCTACAGCTTCACCAATCCCCCGGTGAACTTTTCAAATAGTCTTAGAGCTTACTCCCCAACCATGGCTTTAAATGATTGATCATAACAGGACACTGCTACAGTCTTTATGTTCTGCACTCCTTGAGGCCACGAGAGTAGTCAGTGCATGTCAGTCTGAAACAGCTATGCGTAAGTGCCATGTTTTTTTGCCATGTGCATGCTTTTAACACTGTTACAATCTTTTATTTATAGACTTTAAGCCATGAAAGCCAACCATAGCCAATTCAAATATCTGTATCAGAGCAAAACAGCAGTCTACAAACTCCTCCTGTTTTCAAAGAGGAGCTCTTTAATGCATCGCTCTCACTATCACTATGGTAGAAAAATAAGATTCTTTTCAAAAATTGAATCGTCCCATTCTTACACACTGCAGCTTTAATGCTAGCTTTGAGCTGTCCCTTTAAAGTGGATTTCAGGTAACTCCAGTTTGCAAAATCACATTGTTGGAGTGTTGAATTTAAGATATATTTAACATACATCTATGTTCCCCCTCCATCTCCCTCCGTCTTACATCTTTCGTTCACTCCTTCCCCAACCCAACCCCTTGCCCTCATGTTCCCCCTCCCTTCGCTCCCTCTGTAGTGAAGGAAATAGACCTGGCTCTTTGGAGGAATGCCGAGACCATTGCCAATGACAAGAGGGAGTTCATGAACGATGGAGAATGGGAGCTGCTCTCCATTCCGTCTCGCTACTGGCAGTTCCAGCAGGGGGACAACGAGTACGCCCACATCCAGTTCAACGTGCGTGCGTGCCTGCCCACACACACACACACACACACACACACAAGTGAAATGTAGTCATTTAGCAGATGCAGCTTACTGTAGGTTAGTACAAATTCATTCAGGGGAAACGAACGAATCGGAGGAAAATGAGATCTCAGTGATTTCCATCACATTCCTCCGGGTCCCACACCAGGAACTCATCTGTCCAAATCTGAAGCATTTCTATTTACATTTACAGCATTTAGCAGATGCTTTTATCCAAAGCGACTTACAGTTAGTACATTTGTCCACAGTTGAACCGGTTAACCACCAGTTAATGCAAGCACAGAAACAGAAAGGAAGCCCGTTGGGGGAAATTAATTTGTATTTAAATGAATTCTGGTGGATTTAAACATAATCTTTCACATTTAACTACTGTACAGTTTTTCATTAGCTTTGTAAGAAACAAGAAAACTAACCCATACCTGTCTATACCAAATACTTGTAGTGATGCTCTGGATCTAGGGTTAGGGTCTCTATACGTTGCCAATAACATCAACATAATATGTATTCCCTATGGGATTAGTGACACTGTGGATCTATTCGTTTCCACTTAGATTGTGCTATATTGTAATACCGCTGGATGTATGCACTGCCACATCCTCATTAGACATAAACTAGCTATCACTAAGCATTTGCCTGTACATGTTGGAGAAAATTAGCCGTTAGCCGTTAGCCGTTTGTGCTGTTTAGTGTTTATTTATTTATGATGGAAAAACTGTAAAGACCTTTTTCTGAGGACTGTTTGGGCATGTACAGGCCCTGCTTGATTGACATCTCCCTGACAATATTGTTGCATCCTTTGAGGGCGGGACAAAAGACACCACCCTTATGATTGGTTGTCTTAGGTCTATGCCGTTTTCCGACACCCGCCTTTAACTCATGGAAGGATAACTCAAAACCCCCTTCATGTGGCTTTAAATGAATCTGCTTTCCAAACTCTGTTTTGGTGGGTCTACTTGGTGTTTCTGGGCTGCTGATGTAATTCAGGGAAAAGTAGAATCCAGTTATGCTGTTATGCTATACTGAGAAAAGTGGGTTTACTAAGCAAACTGTCCATCCTCATGTATACTAATGTCTGTTCAAGGGCCACAGCACTAGGCTATTCAGCTGAGCTGTCACAGCAAGCAATCTGCTCGCCTACAATGCGTAGCTGCACATTGCTCTGACTGCTTATCGATGCTCGTGTTAAAGCGCTGGCCCTCTACGGGACGCGGGGTAGCTATCTACCGCGCGGCGTCGGCAATGGTCCGCGACCTTCATGGATTAGACGCGTACTCAAATGCTAACTGATGAGGCAGGGGCTGTTCCTGGCATGTAAAGAGCAAAGGAGAGAGAGAGAGAGACAGACAGCAGGGGGAGAGAGAGAGAGAGAGGACCCATAATGAGAGCGTCTCAGTGGCTGCCTGATCAATGGATTTCTTGTTATCGCCTGAGGAAAACGGGCCGGTAGCCCACTGCAGGTGGAGAGCAGGGTGGGGGAGCTGGGAGCCCAAGAGAGATGGCTTGGCCACTGTTTATTCAGCTCAGCGGGTGAAAGGCTTGTTAGTAGTGGAGATTTTCATCCCTCACTGAAAGGGTTTTCAGTGAGGGATGAAAACCATTGCTAAAGGTGGCATTAAATCAAAAATGGCAGGTCGACAATATTTTACTGAATTTTCTCAATAAAATGCACTGGGATAACTGCCTAAATCTATATCTAAGTGTCTCGTACCAAAATATTTAGCATTTGATTTAATAGGCCTATAGTCTGACAAAATGTTGTTATATTATTAATAGTAATAGTTGACAGTAAAGCTATATACAGTTATAAAATACATACATAAAACAGTTGACGCTGATAGCCTACATTCTTTCCACTGGTGTTTATTGTTCCTCTTGAATGAAGCATCAAACTAAATGAATATATTATATTAAAGTACTTATATCATGTCGGGGGTCACTTGGGATCGAGATCCCAGTGCTAAAAAAGCACAAATGCTGATAAGATGTGATAATATAATAACCTCTCTCTCGTCAAACCCCATAGGTGTTGATTCGCCGACGCCCCCTGCTGTACGTGGTTGGTCTGCTTCTCCCAAGCATCTTCCTCATGTTGGTGGATGTGACAAGCTTCTACCTGCCTCCCAACAGCGGGACGCGCATCACCTTTAAGATCAGCAACCTGCTGGGTTACACCGTGTTTAGGGTCAACCTGATGGACGAACTGCCCGCTACAGCGGTCAAGACTCCGCTTATAGGTTGTTTTGGCTTCATTGTGCTTCATTCAAAGGCACAAAAGCACAATCCAGGGTTTCCAAAGCAGACATAATGTCCCACCATTGTGGCAAATTCAAGCTATTTATATTATA
>JAOEHI010000870.1:0-13254 GCA_025447815.1 Percopsis transmontana
CTCTCTCTCTCTCTCTCTCTCTCGCTCCCTCTCTCTCTCTCTCTCTCTCTCTCTCTCTCTCTCTCTCTCTCTCTCGCACAGACACACTCCCACACACCAGTATAAACATGCACATTGAGGATTTATCTCGCTATACAGTATATGTGCATTAATGTCATTTCTATGGAAATCACAAAACACCAAAAATGTTGAATCAACACATTTTGGAAATAAAAAATGACAAGCCTGAAATCCCTGTTTGGAATTAAGGCTGAGGTGGAAAAAACACGATTAACAGCCTGCTGGGATAAAGACTTAAGTTAACAACCTTTTTGGCTCAGAGACAGAGCAGTTGATGAAGCCATTAAAAAGTGTTGAATTAGAAAGAAAGCTGTTAGTGATATATTGTTAGTTAAACCAGTGTGTAGGCCAAACATTGGTCCAGCCAGAGTAAGGGCACCAATGTGTTACACTCATATTCTACAGTATGGTCCTTTCAACAAACTTTTTATAGAGGCTTACCTCAGGTCCTCAGACAGGACTTTCTATTAGCAGACAGCCTAGCCGCGTGTGAAGGAATAGGGCTGCCCAACATGACACCAGACTACGGCCCACAGTATGCGCTGTGTACACATCCACGAAAACAGCATGCGTACACTTTGCAGTGCTGCTGGAGGTGGCCACGACTGCAAAGACTGCGAAGAAAGGATTAATGAACAAGCGGAAAAGTTCTTTCAAACTTGACTGATGGAGCGACAGCTCTGGGGTGGGGAGAGGGAGCCCGTGACAACTTGGTGCAGCTGATGGATTGGGCGGTGGAACGCTCAGCATGGTCAGCACTGCAGACCTGTCAATCATGTGACTGAGCAATCACAGAGTGACTGATAAGACGGCAGGCGGAGAGCAGAGACGGAGAGAGGGATGGAGGAGTTGTGTATAGGCAGTATAACAATCAAGTCAACCGGTATATAACACAATTCCCATACAACGGCACTCTGGAGAGGTCGAGTGTGATAAGCACCAAGCATGGGGTCCTCAAACTAAAGCCTGCCAGCTTCGATTGGATAGTAGCAGCAATGCATGTAGTCGGACCTGTCGGACCCGTCTGAAAAGTACAATAATAATAATAGTACTTAGAATTCCATGCCTTTTACTGCCCTGAGCATTGTCCTGAAGATGTAATGCCCCAGTAATAAGTACGTAATACAATAACACAGCTACCTTTTTATGCTGTTTACTAAAGAACGGAAGACTGAGCTGACCCTTTGGTTAAAACAATGTGAGGACCCCTGGCAGAGAGGAAATAAGACAAAGATAAAAACCTGCAAGGAGCGTACAGATGTGTGGGCTTGGGTGTGATTGAAGAGCTCGGCGGCAGGTGTAATGCAGAGGGAAAGACCTCCCCCAAAAACACTTAGCGTGATTGGACAAAATGAAAGATCCGAAGAGTGCCTCGGCAATTGCCTGCCCGGAGGCAGTTGGTGGACGTTGCCGAGGCTCCAGCCCAGCTGGTGGGTGAATCTCAAGTGGGTGTGTAGCGGCACGGGTAGGATTGGGAGGACTGTTACTGTAACACGGTTTGGAAGCCACATTATGATGTAGTGGGTGGTGTGTAGTGAGTGCTTAGTGAGTGCTTATTTTCACTACCACAAGAGGGGACTATATAATTATGAAACATTGTTTTGTGTGGTGTTGTTAAAGGATGTACTGTATGTAAATACGGTAGTAACAGCAGAACAAAGCTGAGTCAGGGAGATGTCAATCAAGTGGGCTCTGTACATGCCCAGACAGTCCTGAGGTGTAATCAGCTGCTTTTCAAAAAATACACAAAAAATAAATAATAATGATAAATGATAAACAATAAGCAATAATAGTCATCATATTTTGGTATATACTTAATAACACTCAACTCTGATATCATGTATGCAATTCAATATTTCACTCCTGTAAATTGCAGCTTTTTTAAAGCTGCATAGGATAGCTTGGCATAACAATGGCCCCCGTGTGGTCAAGAAAAGCAACTGCAGGCTGTTTTTCCATTTCTTTTCCACAGGGCCATAAGGTTCAGCTGTGGCCATTAGAGCATCCAGTTAAAACATGACAATGCGTGACACTCTCTCCCAAGGTGCTCCCAAGGTGGTGAATGCCAGCGGGAAGACATTTACCGTGCGCAGCTCGCTGCAGCTGCACGTGAACCGGAACGATGATGGAGTGGCCTACACCTGCAGAGTGGACCACGAGGCTCTCGCACACGCACCGCAGCAAGCCACCGAGGTGCTGGAGGTCCACTGTGAGTACACACACACACACACACACACACACACACACACTGTAAACATGCAACACAGGGCTTAAAGGTACACTCCTCAATTTAATAGCGCCTACGGAACCCCAAGCATGCTTCCCCCGCTCAGTGTGTATGTTGAAACTCAAGGTGTGCCTCAAAACGGCGTGTCGCTCCGGGTAAACACGGACGCACGCGCCACTGAATGTGCCTTCAAATCCTAACCTGCGTGTGCTCCTGCGTGTGCTCCTGCGTGGCCCAGATGCACCTCGCGTGGAGATCGTTCAGTCGCAAGCCATCCCTCAGGAGGGCCACTACATGAAGCTGGAGTGCTTGTCCAAAGGAAACCCCTCGTAAGTCACCCCAACCATTTGCCCTCTGTCCTTGCACGCGAGGCCTCAGTCAGACACATGTCCCATCTCTACCCCCTCCCCTCCCCATCCCCCTCCCCGCTCTGCTCCTCCTCATCCCCCTCCTCTCAGGCCAGACCCTGTCATGTGGACCAAGGACGGCGTGGAGCTCCCTGACCTGGACAGGGTGATCGTGGAGGGCCGAGAGCTGACCTTCACGTCCCTCAACAAGACAGACAATGGCACCTACCGCTGTGAGGCCAGCAACCACCTTGGGACCAGCAGCGCTGAATATGTGCTCTACGTCTACGGTGAGTTGTGGTGCGCAAATTAGTTTTGCAGATGAAAAATGTAGGGATATTTAATATAACTATATAGCTGGAACAGTATGATTTGCACTCAAATGGAGTCAAATATTAGTTTTAATGAATCACACTGCGTATGCACTGCATTGCCCTAACTTTAAACCCAGCAGCTGCCTCCGCAAGTGGCAAACTGCGTCGCAGGATAAAGGATCGCATCACCTCCTGATCTGCATACTGTACGCACGCTACCCTGTGCGTGTGATAAGTGTTACTGCCTCTCACGGGGAGAATAAGGGCCTCAGGTGACACAAATGCCACCAACGCCTTTCCTTAAATAAACCTGCGTCCCAGATCCTTGCCCCCCCCCCCACCCCACATGCACACACACACACACACACACACACACACCACCACACCAACATACAGTAACACACACCAAACACATGCAGAAGAGGGGAAAAGTGTATGGGAGGCAGATTTTAGTGCTGCTTTGTCAGGAATCTCACCAGGAAGTAATTCCCTGAAACGCCAGAGGAGGTGGAGGATAAAGGGATTCAGTGTCAGGCAAAACAGATTACTTTTTCTCTCTTCCGTCCCTTCAGCCAAAGACAGCATTTGTCTTTCGCCGCTAAGTAATAATACTGTGCTGCTTAAAAAAATAGTAACCATTGCGACTTCTCCCTTCCCACTGTTGTGAAAACCTAAAACCATCTAGGGATGTGGCCTGTTACAGAAATTGCAAATAGGATTATTATAAGTGTCAAGTATATAATATCTCTTAAGAGATATAAACACAGGTGGCAAGCATTACCAACACGCCAACCACAAAATTGCTTACGGCCACTGAGACTTTAAGGGTGCCTAGCAATTGCTTGGTATGTATCAGTCTGTCTGATGAACTATAAATAGTCACGATTCTTTTGGTTTATTTGGCAGTTAAATTATTGGAAAATGATGAATTGAGTGATACCCATACATGCATATGCTCTGTACATCAACAGAACAATAGCTGCGCCTAGCTACAGTAGCTAGGGCATTGCTCCAACTGACTGCACTCTTTCCAGCTAGCAGTAAACAGATACATGGTTAGTCTCACAAAAAAGAAATAGCTTAAATAAATCAGTTGGTTGACAAATAGAGTTGTATGTGTTTACATTCTCTGTGTCAAGTTCATTA
This sequence comes from Percopsis transmontana, assembly GCA_025447815.1. Lineage (NCBI taxonomy): Eukaryota > Metazoa > Chordata > Actinopteri > Percopsiformes > Percopsidae > Percopsis > Percopsis transmontana. Next base: position 4,095 of record JAOEHI010000870.1, read on the forward strand.
CCACTACTGCTCAACAGGCCACATTTGTGATGATGAAGATATATTACCAAATGACATTGTTGCACTGTGCAAGCCTAGTTTGCATGCTGCGAGTCTGAAATATTCTGTGAAGAGCTGCGATGCTGTGATTCTGTGAAACGATCCCCTTAATTTTGGCTGATAAACAAATGTTACATTAAGCAAGCCATCAACAGCCACTGACTTAATAGGACTAAATGATGGATTGCAGATTATTTGTCTTATTGTTAAGTAAAGTGCTATCTGATAGTTTGGGAGGAGGAAACATGGGTAATAGAAGGAAAGATATGTGTGTAATTAATTATTAATGATTCATACATTTTTATCAGATGAACCTTGCTGATGTTTTTTTTTTGCAGAAACCCGAGCTCTGATAAAATCTATATTTCTTTATTGCATGTTTTTTTTTTATCAACACTCCTTGTAGATGCTGTAGTTCTTTTATTGAATGAAATGTCTTTACTATCCCAGGTGATTCTACAGTGATCACTGGGAGCAGAGCTAGGTGAAGGATGCAAGCAAGGTTAGCATCAATACTTGATGAAGTGTTTGCTGCTGGTCATTGCCAATGCTACAGCAACACATGGGAACCATGGAGTTATCCAAGTGCATCAGGGCGGTAGTGTAAAATATCGGGGACTGGTAAGGAGAGCCCTTGACCCTGAGTTCAAGCCCCTATGCCCACAACACTGTAATAAGGGGAACCGGAATTAATGTATTTGGTATAAGTTGGCAGGGAGGCTCTTTTATGGACGTATCACGATCCTGAATTGCATCAGCTCAATTTGAAAGGTCAATTTACATACAGTATGATGGGTTCAAGCTTACTTTATATCCTAAACTTATATTCTTTATATCCTCAACTTATATCCTGTCACATTAGTGATGCACCAATAGAAACACTTTGGCTATACTAATATTGATATTGCTGTTAAAGCAGATAACTGATATTATTGATCTGATGAGTCTAGTTTTGAAAATGATCCTTTCTGAAGTCATGAATTATCAATCATTAGTTCCCAACATTCCAAACTACTCCATTAAACCTTGTGGTTCAATCCAAAAATGAACTTCAATAAGTCCAAGGTGTTTTAAATGACTCCACCTGAAGAAAACAAATGTGGCCAAAGATCCCAAATAAAAGAATCTCTATCAGTACCAGTATAAGGAGAGACAAATACAATGTGGTCCAAATCCGCTTTGTCCATCAAATAATCCTAATTCAGATCTTGAAGTCACTTGAAGACTTTAAGAAAGAAACTTTCTCTAAAGGTTTTGTGTTTACTATAAACCCAGGCCTTCCCCTGATGTGATCTCCGATAACAAAGCGGTGGAAGGTTTAATTAGCTACTGTCAGTGTCCTATGTGCCAAAGTCTCTGTGTCTATTTAACAATGCACTGAAATGCCAACCCAGTGTAACAACAAGAAAAACCAATGCTCCTAATGACGGGATGCTGTAAAGCTGACAACTTTTATGCCTCAAAAATAGGTAATTGGGTATCGGTGGGTCAAAGAATCCGATCCAGATTCATTACTTGCTCCCCTCAAATGGCACTCAGTCTGTTCCTGCCCTTCATCAGTGATTAGCACACCTTTTAGCCTTTCACAATTGCTGCCATAACTCTTGGAAAATGCCTTTTTAATGGTTTCTCTGCAACGAAGAGCCATTCTCCCTTTGCCCCTCCCTTCTCCGTAAGACATGCACTTAGCCGCTTAGTGATTCACGCTGTGGCTGAAATGTCACCCAGACACCCAGGACAGGGTGAAGGTGTACCACAGCCAATTAGAAGCCTCCAGCTGACCGTAAAAAAGCAGACAGACGTAAACATAAAAGCCAAGGCACTACTGTAACCTCATTAACTTTGTCACGCAATGTTTCAATTCACAATGTTTCCTGCTGCCTTAATATGTGACAGTAAGAAACATGGCTTTGAATTAAGCAGTTTTACCACTCACCTCAGACCAAAGTCACACAGCTTGTCACAGGGCAGGCTGTCCCCAGTGCCGGACAATGGACAACTTACATGGCAGATGACATTTAATAATTTGAATGTCCATATTCGATACATTTGTGCATTTGTACAGTTGCATTGTGACTATACCACAATATAATATGTTGTGGGGGGTTGAGTTAGAACCAAAAAAAAAGCTGGTGTCCTTTACCTTGTTTAAATTAATATTGGTTCAAATGCTCACATCAGCAAATGTATTCAGATATCCTAGATGTACAACTTTTGTTGTACTTTTTTTTTATAAACAGGGTCTGATCTTGTGATTAATCTACAGCAGACCAACCCACTTTCACTTTGTATTTGTAGCTATAATGTATTCATCCGTTTTGCCACAGAAACCTTGCTGGTCAGAATCAGTTAGGACATTTTACACAATTACAAATGACCTTAGTATTTACGTAGATAGATAGATTTGCAATTGCCATATGCCATTTGTCCAGTTATATATTACAGTTTGAATATGTATTCTAATTTAATGTTGTGTTGAAGGACCTGCCCTTGGGCTTACATCAGACAAATCTGCTCTAATCATGGACACACATTAAAGGATAAAAGTTCAAATTAAACACCGACTTAGGGATACGACTGTGGATGTTCAAAAGCCGTTTTGAACTTTGCTTCCAAGCTTCAGAATTTACTCTCAAACATACACAGAAATATATTACTGTATCTTCACAAGCTCACTAGGAGCTCAGAGGCCCCTCTGATGTGATTTCTGTCTGGCTTAAGGGTAGGTTAAGAGTATCACCCACCAACATCATTTTATAATCCTGTTTACTCGCGTATCTTCCCCCTTAGCTGCTTGTTGCTCAATTTTACACTTCTCCAAATTGCACGCCATATGCTACACTAATCAATAAAGAACACACACAGACCCTCGTCGTAGGTAAACACTGTAGACCTATCCTGTTTCTTTTTCCTAACATTGAACCCTTTGAACACTATCTTGAAAGGTGCACAGCTGTTATGCGAACACATTTGTCCACAAACGATGAATAAACCATTAGCTTTAGTCAGTTTCCCAGACGTGTCAGCTTCTTAAAGGACAGGTGTAAACCTTGTCCCAGGCATAATGCATTAATAGTCAAATCACTTGGCGGTTCAGTGGCGCCAAACTTCCCAGTGTAATGTGATGGATCATTGTTGCCAACAGTGTTCAGCCTCCTTCTTAGTCCATAAGAGATGAAGAACAATTCATTCACATTTGAGTAGCAATAATCATTCATGTGGGTGGCGTACTGTATGTTTTTGATGTATATTCATTTTGCATGTTTGATATTGTAGTCTTTTGTTAAATGTATCTTGATTTTGCCAGTTTTTCTTTTCCATTACCTTTTATTCTGTGACTGTGACTATTTTTTTTAACTGTGCCTGTGTGTATGTGTTGTATTGTTTTTGTGTGTGTGTCTGTGTGTATGTCCCTTCCACCAGACGCCCCCACCACCCTGCCACCATCCACCTCTCCTCCCCCCCATCTCACAGCAGATACTTCTGCCCTCTTAGACCCCCACGACCCCTCAATCACTGGCAACCGAGGTACAGTACCCCCCTCACATCTGCACAAACAATGTCTTCCCTTTGTCACCCACGGAGCTTAGCTTACTTTCTTGCTATTTTCTTTTTTCTCCATCGGGCCACAGATTCATCCTAACTAGCACCACTCCTTCTCACAGCTGCTTTGGGGTCCATATAGGCTAGCGCCTGGAGTCTTTTGGGCCAAAACCAGCTAGGACTTTGCACTATGTTAGTTAGCATTTAGCTAAAATAATGCATTAGAACCAAACCACCTTCTATAAACCTTGGCTATGCAGTGAATAGTTACGTATTACAATCTTGTAAAGCAATTGTGTAACTGACAGGACATTACATTGTTTATCTAATGTGTAAGCAACCTCTCTCTCGCCCTACCGTGACCACAACAACGTATAGAGACCACATTATACAGTAGTTTAAGACGGACCAATACACATCCACAAATGCTGTAGTGGGTCACTGGTAAAGATAGAGCCCAGCTAAGACCACTATACAATACTGCATAGAAAGCATGCATTGTTCTGCCTGTTCGTATAAAAATAATTAGCTCCACCTGAGAGGTTATATATATATATATCTCTTCTTTAGCCGGGGGGTGGGGATGTTGAAATGGGAGAGAGGCCACATATTATTAATTTTCATAGTAATAGCAAATAGTAGGAAAAATATGCATCCATTCTGAAAAATAAAATCTTTGTGGATTTGTTTACAAATTCCCTTAAGAACAGATTAAGGACAGATTTGTGACCGCAGGCTACTTATTTAATGAGGAGCAGGCAGTAGGCGTTAGGGGGATTTGACCCTTGTTGTGTTTCTCTCTCTGTATGCACTCCTTAATTTTACATCCAATTCTCACCAGCTGTCTCTTGTTTCATTATCACATTCTGTTCCTCACATGTTGTTCTTTACTAGGTGTCAGTGAGCTATCCAAAGAGCTGTATGCCGGGATACTTTCTGGCCCACTCTCCTTTTACTTCAACTTCACAGTACGGTCAAAAATGTATAGTGAATATATTATTTCTATATTTTTTATTTTTGTAATGATTTTATTTAATTATTTAATTGTTATTACCATTACTTTGTTTAATGAATTGCAATAATATTATGTATCCTTACATTTTTCAGAATTTCCACCTGGAAAGCTCTGTAATATGTTTACTTAACGTAGGATATTTACGCTTTCTTCTGTATGCTGCTTTCCAATGCTTCCGTTTCCATTTTTCTCCATTCCCCTCCATTCTCTCGCATCTCTTCTACATTTCCTCGGAGAGCCTGTTAGATAACAGCCTCCCCAATGTTTTTTGGTGATTGCACATCATTGTGCCTTCATCCCTCTCTGATATGTGTGTTCTGCTGTGTAGAGACACAGGAGCAGCTCACTTCGTGATGTTTTATCAGGGAATCTGTGCTACACTGCCTCGCCCTCCACCGAGACACAAGATGCTACAATATCTGCTTTCATGGTTCTACTTCCCTGATTAGCAGACCTTACACAAGTCCTGCGTGGACCTAGACAGCTCTGTGCTGATGTTGTTTAATTCAATTTGTTTAGAAGAAATACACAGATTAAGGCCTCACAGTGAACATTCAACGTGTCCCAATGAGTTATTTCGCCTTAGTGCATCTAATTTTTCTATTCTGTCTTTCATTCTTTATCATGAATAGGCTATAACATCGGGAGACATTGCTCAGGGATAAGCCTTTCAGGCAGGATATATAAAAAGGATGAAAGGCCTGACCTCCCGTCTTAAAGACCTGACTCCATTATCCATGTAGAGGTTCTGATAAATGGACCTATCTAATGCAAGCGGAATTGTAAAAATGGTTGAATAGAGAGACACGATTTCCTCGGTTTATCTATCTAGATACTCTATGGTTTTCACAGGGGAAATTTTGCACCTCTTTAACTGTTGTAACTCGCATTTTGAAATAGCACAAATAAGCTTAACGTATCTCACTTTAAATGCAGTATATCATAGTTGTTTATAGAATAGACATCAACATGAAGCATTCGTAAAGCAATACCACACCTTCAGTGTTAAAGCAGTGGTCTTAATAGATTGCCTCTGATTACCATGCTCTGTGAGAGTCAAGAGTATGATCCTTTCTGTCCAGTATCTTAATGAGGCTAGTTAGCTACCATGACAACACAGTCGGCAGAACAACAGAGTTATCCTGCTTGTCTGAGTATTTAAATAGACATTTGAATGGAGGTAAATGTTTTTTTTTCCTGGCACTGTACTCTTGCTAACAAGTCATGCCGTGAATGGAAGACAATCAAATCACGTTTAATTTGCTTACAATACATTATCCCTCATTTTTTGTTCCCTTCTCTTAATTCTTTGTTTCAAGCGCCCGGTAGTACCAGCGCTACTCCAGACGTCAGCCTTTGATATTACGTACTTGTGCATTAACAGATCTGTTCTTCCAGCAGATTCAGTTTAATAACAATGTGATTAAGTGTATTGTATCCTGTAGGGAAGTTTGACCTCGATACAATAGGTGTGCTAATGCTGTACATGTATACACAGCAATTTAATCAACAGAGACCCCTCGTCCATATGAATATATCACACATATAACATAACATATTATTGCAAGTAACTTAATTTAAGACTTACATTAATGCTGAGGACCAGGCTTTAATCCTTGCTAGTCCAAATATTGTCTCATATATATGATATTGTTTGTATCTCTTTCGTGTGCTGAAGCCATTATAGCTGTGTCTGCAGTAATAGCATATGTTTTACATGTTTCAACCCAGCCATGTGATAATGCTGTTTATGTCAATGTGTTTGCTCCACATAATGGAGGTCACGACGGTGTGTTTATGGCACTATGAGTGTGACTGTGTCCGACCTCTGGACGGACTCCAAGCATGTGAAGGATTCTTCCTCATCTTCATTCATTTCATGTCAAAACTGATGCATACCTGCTGTATGTAATTCACTATGATAATGAAGAGCTGGCAGCCTTGCCAACCCCCCCCCCCCACACACACACACACATACACACACACACACACACACCCACACCCAAACACCCCCGTAGCCCAGTCAAGCTTAATGGCTATAATAACTCTTCCCCAAAGTATCATGAGGTCCACACAATGTCATTGGCCCACCCTGCCAGCCCCACACACCCTCCGCGAGCACAGACTTTTTAAACAATCCAAATGCATTTTTATGGCTTGGCAAATTAGCTTTGACCTTGCGAAGCTGAAGGTTGAACAAAGCGCAAAGGGTTTCCGTGGTGTGTAAAATATTTACAATTCGCCTCTGATAATCAGCTTTCCTGTGGCCAACTCTTGGTCCCTTAGCCAGTGTTTCCCGAGAAAAAGGCCTGCTGTGCAGAGACAGTGATTACTTATGCCTTGTGTTTCCATCTGCAGAAAAGAACAAAAATAAAACTCCTCTACCTCTGCCGAGGGAGATAGGTTTCTTTTCTTAGGTCTTTCACTTCTTTCCTGGGAGAAATAGAAGAGTTGGAAGATAAAAAAGTGAAGATGTAGGCCAACAACTCTGAAACTCTAATTCCAAGTACGTACTGTACATAACCCAGAAGTTACAGTTAAATCATCACAATTTCATTTGACTTATCGCCACCTGGTGTTTTAACTGTCAATCTGTGAAGGTTGCCATGGAGATCACCATGGTTATAGATTGCCTGTATTCTTTAGGCAAATACAAAGAACAATTCTTCTTCTTTTTCAATGAATAAGATTGACTTTGGAGGGGAACTTCAGAAGAAGGGGCAAGAGATTTGGCTGGGCTTTGAAAACTCTGGAATAATCCTTCTTTCAAATTAGTCCAATCCTCACCAAGAAGAAGTTGTGGCTCCAACAGTCCATTCAGTAATCATGTAAAGTAAATCTTTACCAAATTGAAATATGTGCCGAGAATAGTTTCTTCATGTGCTATATTCTGTGATGATCACACAAAGGCATGAGACGACTTAACCCTGAGTGACCTGAATTTGGACTCAACTTGATTACCAATGAATTAAAATCAAATGACATATTTATAAATCACAGCAAAAATTAACATGTTACTCTCTGAATGAACACATTTCAATAACATAATATGTTTATTAAGGATCCAGAAACACAGAGAAAGACTGGGGCTTTACAAACTATTTCTTTAATAATCTGACAAAATGCATATATACTATTTTTAGTTTTAGGTTTATTTCTGTCTCACTTCAAAATATTCCATTATACATGGTTCAGTTGGTGCTGACAGCGTTTCATTCCTGTGTTCAACTGTGTTTGAACAGCAACAACACCCATTTGTTGTCCTGATTAGATGGATTTGATCTAATTGATCTAATCAATGATTTTGTTGACGCCTATCCACTATCCCAAACCGTTTGAATGGGGAGTTTTCAAATTGCAGAACAAGCCGTGGAGCTTGCAAAATAGTCAAGATGGTCTGCCCAGGGTTTTTAGGCTTAACCATTTTCATTCCTGGGCAGGATTCTTAAATGCATGCTTCCATAGCTATTGATCTGCTTGTAAATGGAGGGCATAGGCTAGGCCTTGAGATGAGCCAGACGATCTCTGGAGGCCGGTGTCTGGGCATCCGTTTGGTCACTGTGTTTAAACCATAGAGGCTATGCTCCTGTCACAGTTTCCCTGGGGAAAAAACCTTTAAATATTAAAATAAGTACATGTATTCCCTGCTGTTTTCTACCCTTTGCTAACCTCTCTTTAGCCCATAAAGCTAAGCAGCACAGGTGGGATTAAAAACGAATGCGATGGCTCTTCCACATTACGCTGAGTGAGCTTATTGATGAGCTGTCACATTGAGATGCTTTGGAGGAGAGTTATTGCGTCCGTTTGAAATAAACCAGGGAAGGAGAAATGAGAAATCACTAGATGCTAGAAATGGTGCTATGAATTACATGTAATACTTCCCCTATTCATTACATCTCGGTGTCAGCGGGGCAGTTGAGGCAAATCCCGCACAGGCCCTCGCACACGCTCTCGTGCACAACATGTGGCCTAATTCACTGAAATGTGCTCTTCATCCTACGTTCATTCGCTCATTTGTTCTCCCTCAGGCCACATCTCTGTTGATAAGCCTTCACCCTACATCACCATGTGTTGGTGCACACTACTTCAGTACGCAGAATGTCAATCAGTTAATTTATCCTTTTTAAGTTGACATCTGCTATAGGTTCAAATTACAGGAGATTTGCCCAGTGCCCTTTTCCCCCTTTGATTAATTTGAATCTTGAGTTTGATCGGTTGTTGTTGCGTTTTTTCAGGGTATTTACATTTAATCGAATGACTCTTTCATGTGACATACTGAAATGACTTCATATTAATTATTTCATGTTGCTTAGAAATTCATGGCAGTACCCTGCTGACCACAATTTCTTCTCTTTCTGGGGAGGGAGGGAGAGGTTGTTGAATATTCATATAGTGTCCCGCTCCGCGGTACTTTGTATTGAATGATTAGCTGAAGTCATTTGTTTTCAGAATCTAATTAATGCACTCTGACCCAGCATGAAATTGACCACGCACGCACGCACGCACGCACGCACGCACGCACGCACGCACGCACGCACGCACGCACGCACGCACGCACGCACG
>JAOEHI010000871.1:0-13253 GCA_025447815.1 Percopsis transmontana
TATATCAGATATATAGAATGTTTCCACCAGTTTGGTTTCTTCTGGGTCTTTCCTGATGCTCCTCTGAATGTCCCGTAGGACAATTTATTCAAACATCCGCTCTAGTGCAAAATAAATAGTGATCATTCTGCGTTTACTTTCGAATGGTCTCCCAGCTTGGCTGCTGTCGAAATATATAACATCTGATGGTATGGAACTATAGAGTAGCCTAACCGAACTATTCTCTGACGGAACAGGTAACGATCTATATATTGAAACTCGGAGTGGTCACAATTTAAAAAATCTTCCTTTTCTATTTCATACTGTGACCAGAAGTTCATCAAAGGAAAAGAGAAGTAATGACTCTGAATATGATGAAAAAGGCTTACACAACCTATTAATATTTTAAGGCATTGGGTGGTGACTTGCGAGACAAATTCTCCAAGGGCATTCCTATTGGTTTAGTGGAAACGTGATGACACGGAGGAGTTGAGCTTTCACTTTATAAAGCTTCTCTTTCCGCGGCGAGCCACTGTTTAAAAGAAGTCTGGCTGAAAGTTGAAGTTCTGCATTTCACGCTTTGGAAACCGCGGGCAACGCCGAGATTATTGTCCATCATGAGTGAGGTAGGAAATATATTTTACACAATATATTGTAATTTACACATTTACGCCTGAATGTACTATGATGGTGGAATTAAAATGGTGGTTATAACAACTCAATATTGTTTATTAGTACGTATAAGTACGCGAATTTTGATCAGTGTGAAATGTCCCATATGTACTGATGCTGGAAGCGACAGTGTGTGGATATGATTCGTGGTTGTCAGTTTAGATGCTGCACAGCTGCAGTGCCAAAGTGCAGAACGAGCTGAAACGGAGAGAACTCCGTGAGCAGCAGGCTGTGGGCTATTCCTGGGATCATCTCGCTCCAACGTGCCAGTTCAAAGGACATCATGTAGCATTTCTATTACAATAAACGGAGGAATAGGCTACTTTACTGGTTTTTATGGAAGAATATGGATACCACAGTGGCAGTCCGTGGTTAGAGATGTGTTGCGCTATTTCAACATTACCTGTTAAGTAGCCTAATTACATATGGACAATATGATAAATTAGTACATTTGATTTTGATTCATATTCTCTTTTGTATTTTTATTTTGTATCATTTAATTAGCATACATATACATGCAACTATAGAGGGGGTGGAGTATTATTTGAAAACCCCCATAATTTTGGAAAAATATTATCTTATGTTATTGCCTTAAAGTCTACAGTATATGTTACATAGTCCTATCTCAATATAACTCGTTCAGAGGCAGCATACAGCGGACATCACAGGGGGCTACAGTTTGAAATGGAAAACTGTTGTTCGGCTTTCCCACTGGGAGCTGCCCCCTTGATCCCTGCTCACAGATGTTCACATCCATTCATTTTAAAGTGGCTGGAGAGGAATATTACATAATAGCCCTTATTTTATAGAGAGTAGGCCTGACATTTTAGCCGCAACTCTAGATAATTTCTTAACAGCATAGATCCCTTAATATGAAGCAACAGTCCACATTTAACATTCTGATAAAGTGTTACATGCATTAAATGTATAGCTAAACATGGTGCTGTTGTATTATTTGTGTGTGTATGGTACACACGACACGATAACGACATAAGGTGGTTTTCGAAGCCAGCAGAATAGTTATGGAACGTCAAAGATGTTATAGAATATATGTTCGGTGATGGCTAATGTTAGAGTACACATTCTCAATAATAGACCGGATATAAAACATTCTTATACTGTAACAGATGCTTTTCAAATCCACTGCTATTATACTGAAATTAATACCACTCACTACTTCTGATGAATAAAGAGGAGAGAGAATACAATAGGAGTTTACGCTAAGCAGTGATACTTGCAAGGCTTTTCCCTTAAGAACAAGCTATAGCAGACAAACTGCAGCGTGCTAATTGGTCATTATAATTCAGAATTGGCAACTATTTTAAGACAGCTTGGCAACAAGTAAAACTAAAACACAATGCGGAAGAGAATCTTTGTGTTGTGCACATCCATTTGTGTTTGAATGTCTTTGTGTCTATATGTTTGTAAGAACATGAAGCAGAGATTATTGGGCAGCGTGAGTAGATGAGGGTGGTTCCACGTCAGGCTTTTCACCTCGGACACTGCACCTCTTTAAACTCCTCGGTCTCACAGGGGCCAAACACTGCCCCAGGGCAATCCCAGATAACATCAAGATTATGTTGTGTAAGTGCAATTGTACAGTCTAATGGTGGTGCTAATTTTGCAGTTGGTCATTACCTCAAATGGAAAGCTTGCATTCAAGTTGCTCATAAATATATTTTCATTAGCCACCTCAATAAACCCTGAACTCTGTACATGCACAGTAGGAGTTAAAAAAAGCTTTTGAATAATTGAGTACTTGTCTCTGGCTGACAGAATAAATACTGCCCTTTGTTGAATAATGTGCAATGTAAAGAGAGACCGCCATCTCCGGCTGATTCGGAGAGTTGTAATCTTGGAGACATGGCCCTGATGCTAACGGGGGAAGGCGGGGGTGGAGGGAATCTGAAATTATGTTTCTGCTTAGTTGATATGTTTTGTCAGTCCCGCTCAGAAGGGGGGAGGGGGTTGTTCTCAATCAAAGTCATGCACCTCTCCTTCCTCCAAACCTGACATAAAGCCAGTAATCGAAACAGAGCAGCCCAGCATGTTCTGGATGGATGAGTCTCGCAATGGTCAGCAATGCCACGCTCCCTCCCTCCCTTCCTTTCCCCCAACCCTGTCTTCACCTTTTCTTCCTCTCATTTATTTTTCAAATAATGCATTCCTTTGGTTTTTACACTATTTAAACACAGCTATTTTAACTGACCTCAGTCAAAAACTGAAAAAAATATAGAAAAAGGATTTAACCATTCAGCTGCATAATGCGAGTTCCTTTATGCATTTTTACTGTAGTCAGTACTCTTTGGAGTTTGGACTATTGTAACATTTTATACTACATACTTCTACACTTGTTTTTCCATTTATGGAGAATGGTTTAGGTTAGTGACACAATAACTCATCACCATAATATAAACACATAAGTGTGAACACTTGAGTTGTGTTTTAGCCGTTCGGGTTGGCCAGGCCTTAAATGCACCTTTGGGTTTGCTGGTTATTATACGGAGAACAGAGAACTTGGAACAGTTGGGCCAATCCATCATAAGTGAATGTTCTGTGCCTTGGTCTCTGAGAGTCCCTGCCTAGCATCACATTGGTACCACTGGTTAAGGCATTTCACACCGTAATCTGTAAAATTAATTTGTAATATTCTAGTTGTCAACGCATAAGAATGTAAAATGAATTTGTAAGATTCTAGTTGTCTAGTCGCTATGTGTACATAGCAAACTCTTAATATTTATGCAAGCCCAAGTAATTAATTACTACCTTGCAAAAACATTTAGGCCATTAGGGCTGCAGGGCAAATTATTAATTATTTTTTTCATTTGTAATAATACCCAACCTTATAATGATTTAAAACATTATAGTTCAAATGATGATAAGATTTTGGAGATTAGCCAGCCAACAGCTGGCTAATCTCCAAAATCTTATCACCATAATCCAATCTGTCTAAAAGCAATGTGATTTAGAATTACTTATTTACTTTGCACTTTTACTTTTACTTTTTATTGTCATTCTCGCATTTTGGCACTATTTTTGATATACTGTGTTGTTAATCACCTGTAAGAACATTCTATATTTCACTAATTGTATACAACACCTACAAACAATTCTTATGGGATTAGTAGTGCAGTAAAAGTAGGTATAGGCTACAGCCACAGCAATGTTCTGAGACATTTCTGCCGAAACATTTTATGTGGATGATTCAACTCATGTTGACTCACTGGTAATACCATTTTCTTCTTACTTTCACTGACTCATAACCAAACCCTCGTTCAGAACAGCCCAGAGGGCAGTAGCCAATCTCCTGGTCTCCTGAGCAGTAGTTTTTGTGCAACTGTTATATTAACTCTGTGGGTGTTAGTGTCTTCAGGAGAAAATCATTTCAGATTGGGAACACAGCAAATTAAATCAGGGGTAATACTGTAGATGTTGTTGTTCTTTTCCCGGCTCCTCGTCCTGTCCACAAGCTGCTCTAATTCACATCAATTGACTGCTGTAAATTATTGTACAGTACCAACAACGGGTGTTTTTGTTGTGTTTTTGTGCGTGCAAACGTGCAACACTTACGATCATGTCAGTCCAGCTATGAATGTCAATTAGTGTTAATTAGTGTTGGATCACTGGTGTGAGTGCCAAATGTTTTGGAATTAGAGCAATTTGGCTGTGGATAAACATAAACATAAATTTGGACTTTTTTTAAGGACTTCCCCAGACATGTGAGGATGGTATGATCCCATTATCAATAGCAAAAGGTTCCACAAGGAGTTGCACATCAAGTTTACTGTATATGGTCTAATTCAAGAGAATATTTTCTCACTGATAACCTCGAAATAGTGGCAGACATACCTTAAGAAATTATTCAATGAAGAAGGTAAAATGAACTCCTTTTAAAAAGCAGATCACTTTGGCCCCATTGTTATTACCACCAGACATATACACACTGTGACCAAATCCCATTACAGCATACACTATTAGCAAGGCTCATGCTGTGGATGGATGTTGGACTGCGAGTGAGAATATTTAATCGCATTTTGACAACTGGACAATGGTTGCCATCCTGATATAAAGCAATGCCTTTATGTCATCTACTTTTTATGCCAGACTGACATGTTCATACATCATCACACTCCCATTTCCCAAATTGGATTTCTCTATGATTTGAGAGGCCTTTGCCTGCCACTGGGAGTTTCAGAGGGAAACACAATAGACAAATGGTGCCACTGTAGATCCAGCGCGTCTCCCGACTTGTAAATTGGATGCATTTACTGCTCTAGCTTGATGTATCACACTTAATAACAGCGGTGGGTGGATGACATTCAGTTTCCTTCTGGATGTAAGTAGTAAAAAGTATGTTGTATAAAGTAATCAAAGTATAAAGAAGTAATCGTGTTTTTTGGCCGGCAACATTTTTTATTCTCTGGTTTAAGGGTTTGGGTTCCAATCAATTCCAGTTTGGGAGTGGTCGCAGCCGGTTTTACCAGGGGTTAAAAAGGCTGTTTTTTAATCTTTAACGTGCAAGCTGCGAGCTCTGAGGGCCCAAGTCTGCATTTGTATGGGATGAATATCATGCCCTGATTCAAAGCTGGAAGAAAAAGCTTTGAAAGGTTGAAATCTAATAAAAAAGGTTTTGCAAGACTGAAACAAAATTCTAATCTCGGAAAACTCTTATTTTGTATATGCGTTTTCCTTCTTCACAACTGCAGCACTGTTTTTACAGTGTTTCTATAACACATTTTCAGAGTTTCAAATTGTGTATATCTTGGGGAAAAAAGTTTTGAAATGTTGAAACTTGAGTTTCGAAAGGGCTAATCAATATTTTCATTTAATTTTTTGTATTACAAACTATATTTTTAGAGCTTTCAGAGATCTGCCCACACAGCTGTGAGTTTGCGAGTCACGTGATTTCTGGCAGCAGTTTTGAAGTAGGAAAACATACAAAATAGTGTTTTCAGAGATTAGATTTTTTTTTCAGGCATGCAAAACCTTTATATATTAGATTTAAAGCTTTTAAACACTGAGGTTCAACATTTCAAAGCTTTTTTTCAGCTTTGAATCATGGCATGATATTCATCCCATAGATTTGTGCTTTGCCAAAGCAAAAATAGAAGTCAACGTAAGTCATCTTATACTCTGCAGATTGGTAAACCTACCACAGGAGCCATTGTCTGACCCTACATTGGAATATTAAGCAGCTTTAGTCGTTGGATGCACGGCTGGATTAAGGGGAATTTTCGGATTGCATGGATCTGTTTGTGGCGTATAATACTGTCCAATGGTTATTGGTACATGCTTGTACATCGGCCTGTGTGGCACACAAATCGAAATCCTTCTCCCTAATGGCACCAGGGTTAAATGGGATTAACCTTTACAAATGTAACCCCACTGTGGTAGTAAAAGCCAAATCTGCAAAAGTAATTCAGCAGCTGCTTGTCATTTTACAACAATGCTAAGTAAAACTACATTTTCTCTCGCTAAGCACTGTCAAGCATGGCTTTTTTTCTGCAGAACAACCAACACTTCTTTATCAAATGCTAATTGAGATATATGAATAGCAATTTGCTCTGTCACAGGGTTGTAAATCACTTTAGTTAACCTATTAAACAGTGAGTGGTGTCTGGTGACTGGTGGAAAAACATTGTCTATGTGTGTATGGTTCTTGTTTGATTACACTCATGCAACCGTAAATTTAGCAGCGTCGCACACGAGGATGTGTTTGGGCTTGTTGTGTAGCCGCATGGATCGCATTTTTCAGAGGCAATGCATGCTGGTAATTGAATCAATAAAATAAATTGCCAGTTTTATGAAGACCATTTCTATTGAGGAGTTCATTAGAAGGCAGTAGCTGCAGCCTGTTCACCCATGGCCTGATGGATGTGCTTCTGCGGGGAGAATATACCCGCATGGTAAATTGGGTGCCTTGCAGAATCTGATCTCATACTTATTACTTAAAGCTGCGTTTCCAGTGATTTTTGTAACTACACCGAATAGAAATTAAAAAGTCGGCTACGTGCAGTGCAGTTCAGTTTCTGACCGACTAGATGCCACCAATATGCCATGTTCAATGCCAAGATCATTACAAAAATATGCACCACAATTTTGAGCCTGGGGCAATCCAAAAACAGGTATCAGTCCAAAAACAGGACAGGGGCATTTGCAGTGTCAGTGATAATCCAAGAATCGTAATCCACAGGTCAGGCAATGGTCAGGCAATGGCCAGGCAATCCAGTAAATCCTCAAGATATGTGAAACACTCAGTAATGCTTCTGAAAGCAAATACAAGACTTCACATGGAACACAGGGAATGCAGGGATATAAATACACAGACATGACAAGATCTAAAAAAGGTGGACAGGAATCAGGGAGACAATGTGTGGGCATGGCGCAACAGGAGGGCGGAGACAGAGTAAACCATCTAGTAAACTGACGGGGAAGGAGATCTTAAGTGTTCTGAGTGTGATTTTCTAGGAAAGTTCAAATAAGCGGAAAGAGGCACACTGAGATATGATACCCCAATGGTCCAGTTGAGCCGTGTTATATGTGTGTAAGCCGGCCAGCTGCCTCCCTCCCCAGCAGGCCTATAGTAAAAATTCTCTTTTGTAAACTACCGTAAAAGTACTCTAAAAATGTGGGCATTTGAGAAGAAGGTGGAAAATAAATCACACTTGTTTGACATATTTGAGGGCATGGGCTTGGGTAGGGAAATTAAAAAGACAACAGCCAAACTGATCTCATGGCATCACCAGACCTTTGTATTTGCCTTTGTTTGCAGCACTGAGCTCTTATGCAGAGATGTCGGTATAAGTCTCAATAAACTGCGGTGGTTGACCTCTCACCGGAAGACCAACTACTAATTTGTCACTTCTCATACCCTCCAACAACGGGAGCGAAATATTTAGGTTTGTGATCTTTCTGCGTGAATTGTCTATGGCCTATTTGTGCTATTGTAAATTCTTAATAGCCATTGAATACTGCACGGAACTCGCTTGGACAGTACAATTTTGTACATGAATATTGGAGGGGGCTGATCCCCCCCAATTGTGGCTACAACCCTTGTAAAGTAGTAGACACTGCTAGATTCTAATTTGTCACTCAGTGGTTGACTTCTATACTGTTAGACGATCCCTATATAACCACATCAAAGCCTTAGCTAGCTCCTCCTTGATGCCATAGACCCTTGTGAGACAGTATGCACAAATTCATCATGTCTCATAATTAGGGGCTTAATTTGAACACCTTGCTCTTTTCAGCTCATTTGCAAAAATACTCTCTTGCTACTTGGCCCACAAAAGCAGGATGGAGCATTATCTGGGTCGCCTGGTTACTTAGTGAGGGCTGAGTCACGTGGACCCCTAAGTAGCCGATAGGAGCTTGGCACTGGAATCGAACAGGCTGGCCCACCAACAGACTAGCTGGCCACTAAAGGACACAGTATCTGCCACAAGGTTCTTGCTACTATACAAGATGGCCAATGTTTTAGAGCTATCACCCCAGACAGACTTATGAATTAGCATTTGCACTAACCAACTTCTCTTTGGAGTCGCTTTGATAGTCTCCTAATACATTTATACATTCAATGGACTGGAAAACATAGCTGACAAACTATGGTAATACCTTTACTGCCTTCTTAGCTCATTGTACAAACTCCATAAACAAACTTAAATGGTAGGTCTTAGCAAGTACAATTACGATTTAGAGCAAGAGCAACTTCAACTGGACGTATTCCCGATGCAAATCAAACACTGAATAAAAAGAAAAAAGCAATTAAAAAAAGTACCAATAGTTCTCCTTATCCCAATATATTCTTGAATACATTTTTTAAGTAAACATTTGAGAAACAAGAATAAATTGCCCTCGTTTCCCTCTGTTTACCGCTTTAACCAACAGCACAAACAGTAGTACAAATCACAAGGCTGAATAAACCCCCAATCACCCCCATCACAGACCAACTCCCTCGTCTATTTACCAGGCTGCTGGTTAGTTTGTTTCTGTCCTTTATACACCGTAAATGTTTATGTTTTAAGTAATAAAGCCAGTGTGTGGTCACTGGCTCATCTCCTTTTTGCCGAAACACATCATTTAACCGAAAGCATACCTCAACCAGTTCCACTTGAACAAAAGGAAGGAGGGGGAACTATTGAATTCATATGCTGACAGCTTTGGAGGTGGCTTCACAAGCCATTTAAAAAGCTGTCAGCTGTCACCGACATACAGTATACAGTATGTGAATGAGAGAGAGTGGGATGTAGAGAAGGAGAGACAGGAGAAAAAATAAAGAGAAATTATTTCAGCTTAGCTGTGCTGCTGTATGAAAAGCATGTGATACTGTAGACATACGAAGCATCATCATCATAGTTTACGTTGGTTGTGTACCACCCCAAGAGTCTCTACTGATACTTGCTAAAATGCCTTTAGATGATACAACAGAGTTTCTGCACCTTCTGGAACGCTAGACTCTGCCAAGCACCATCAGACACTCGATGCTTGTGACAAGCAAATCAGGCTCTCCCTCCCCTACGCTGAGAACCAAAGCTGCTCGCGCTACCTGTGCTTAAGACCCTCAACGTTTAGATAATTAAGTATACCTCAAAGCCTTCAGTTCCAATTAGGTAATTTAGCAGATGCTTTTATCCAAAGCAACTTACAATTGCATCGTGCTATTACATGGAGCAAATAGGGGTTAGGCATCTTGCTCAAGGATGCTTACAGGTAGGCCAACTCTGGGACTTGAACCCATCACCTTCTGGCTGGGAGTCCAACACCTAGACCACTAGGCTATCCTCCCCCCATGCTCACACCATAACACAGCACAGGGAAGAGAAGAATACAATGCATCTAAAGCCATTGTTACTATTTTGTCTTTTTGTTACTTTTGTCTTTGGACACTGTACTCAAACAGTTACAGTTACAGTTACATCATTTAGCAGATGCCTTTATCCAAAGCGACTTACAATTACATTTTTCTATTACATGGAGCAGGTAGGGGTTAGGCATCTTGCTCAAGGATGCTTACAGGTAGGCTGACTCTGGGGCTTGAACCCATGACCTTACGGCTGGGAGTCCAACACCTAGACCACTAGGCTATCCTACCCCCAAACAGCGTTCAGGTGGGTAGTTCAGGTGGTGCCGACTGGCACCATTGGATTGAATTCTGCTTAGGTATTAGGTGTAGAATACTTAAATGCCCATGAAATTCTGATACATTTAACACAGCATGCCTTTAGGAAAAAGGCCTCTGGTAGATTGACCCCTGCATAAACCCATTCTTTACCCACGGCAGGCAGAAGCATACACACTCTCCACAAGAAAGAAAATCCAAAAACCTACAATGAGAAGTTCTTGACCTATAATGTTGTTATGGCGGATGTTTCAGTGCGCCCTGTAGTCAATTATTACCGTGTGCTTTATGTAACCGCATTGAAAGACATAGCAGTCCCTAACACAACGCACACACATACACACACACCTCTCCCACAGTGAGTGTGGCGAGGATGAGCTGGACGAGAGTGGGGTGCTGAGAGGATCAAAGGGGGTACAGTATTTTACCAGCCTCTCAGCACCACAATATCCATGATGCTTTTACCATCCCCTCAGAGACTGCAGCATACATACTCATCTCATGCAGCGCCTTATAGACCATATTATAACATTAAGTGTGCAGCATGTAGGCTCCTATAGGCTCATAGAGATAAAGAGGAGGGCCAATTTTGTGCTAAAATTAGATCAAATACAAAATGTTCTCTCTAACGACAGTAGCCTAATGTATTAGTGTATAATATAATAAGTAAAAGTATACCATATTAAATATATTTTAAGTGCCTCGATTGTCTTTTTCCTGCGTTGTCGCATAGTTATAGTTAGTAATTATAAATACATTATTGTGTGCATCTTTAAAGGTTCAATTGCTGCTCAGCATTTTGGGATGTGGGAAAATTGTAACAAATATATGTAAAATTGATCTACTACTATTGACTTGGAACAGCCTACTGCTCTCTTTTTAGTAGAAAATCATACGTGCCTTGTGCACATATTGAAGAAGGCATAGTTCTGCAGGGGCGATGCTGACCAAACAGGAGAAGAAGGCCCACGCCTAGCGGGAACCAACGCCATGCTCTCCCTCCATCGCCTCCCCCCCACCCTAAGAGGGCCTCAGCCCAGCCTGTGATGAGACATATTTATATTGTGCTCACGTGCACACTAGCCCTTGTGCACATGAACACGAGTGGGCACGTGTGCACGCCTGGTTGCTCGACTGTACGTGTGGTTGTGTTGCTATGTGGGTTTTTGTGCTCGCACGTCTGTGTTTTCCTCTTCAAAGTATGCTAACTGGACGCCTGGAGGCGCACGCACGCACGCACGCACACACACACACCATGTCTCTCCAAGTCAATTACTGCAGTTAACAAGAACAACCTTTTTTTCAGCATCGTGTAATCTATTTACAGTATGTGTGTGTGTGTGTGTGTGTGTGTGTGTGTTTGTGTCAGAAAGAGAAAGTAAGAATAGGTATAATGCGTTTGCTTGAGTATGTATAAATGGGTTTGAGGACTTCTGTAGCTACACGTTACACTCAGCAGAGCCATTTGCCTGGAGTCCTGAACAATAGAAATGTGTAGATCTGCTCTGTACATTGAAGAGATTGTGTGTGTGTGTGTGTGTGTGTGTGTGTATGTGTATTCAGGTGTGTGTGTGTGTGTGTGTGTGTGGGGGGGGGTTATCTGCAGAGTGAGGATAACCCCTTTCCCCTTCAGTAATCACACTCAGCAAGCTGCTGTTCTAGTCATTTACACTTGGCTCAGCCCCAGACTTGCTCAGCCTCAACAGTGCTTCACAAGAGCCATAGAGTTTGTCATCACCCCTGACCGGCACCACAGGCAAAATGACTTCCTGTCAGGTCTGGCACGTACAGTACACCCACATTATAGGCTAGTAAATCCTGACTTGCTCCAATGTCTATGACATAATTAGCACAGCCAGCCAGGGTACGCTCACGTCAACAACATATTTCTATCAAAAGACCATGTTCCCTGAGAACAAGGCCATTAGTCCTCTTAACTTTGCTATTGGAATGATGTAGTGGCCTGACCATCATCATCATCATCATCATCATCATCGCCACCTTCTCTGAAAGCATACAGATGCAATTTTAATGTTGATGAAGTTGAATGAAAGAGTTTTGCTTATGTTGTGTGGGTGCAGATCCAGTGCAGTGTGTAGTAATCAATGGTGATGCCAGCGATAGAATCTGCATTCGCGTATCAGTACTGAACATATAGCAGTCTGTATAGCTTCAGCAAGGCAGTAGTTCATTTCATGGCCATACAAAAGCCTGACTTGGAAACTCTGCTCATCCTTTTTAAATTGGATTAGTAACAGGCAAAAACAAAACTGTTTTCTTATCTGCCACTGGTTTTGCTGAGAGCTGCAGGGAGGCCATTTAAAGAGAGCACGGCAGCGTGGCTGTAATGCAAAACATCAGAGAGCTTTTTGTCTCTTCTGATAAGTCTTCCATGCGGGAGCTTACCTGTATATTCTCCTTGACAGGCAGATGAAATGCAGCCTCCCAAGAGGGGAGGAATATGGTTATAACACTCTGACAGGTAAACATTCGCGGATTTGCATCTATTTCATAAGCAATTGAATGCTGAAATTCAAAATTACATAAGAGACCGTACTCGAAATTAGACTGCTCTTCCCAAAAGGCCCGGGTGTGTTGTGCTGTGCACTTGTGAGGACATTTCACACCCTCCCTTGCCATCCGTTCCACACCCCAGCATCAAAGCGTCACACACACTGTTTGAAATTCATTGAAAGTGTTGGATTAATAATGCTGGGAGAGAAGCTCAAAAAGCAGGACAGTTCGACGCCTCGTAATAAAGCACGTGAAACTTTCTGATATGACCAAATGGGAAACAGAGTGTAAGAAGGAAATAGCTTTGGATAGGTTACTGTGATAATATGAATTATATGGTATAGGAAACCATTTTCTTTCCCTTTTATTGTTACCTTGTAAACATGCTTGTGTGTTCCCTTTAAAATGTATTATTGCTGGGAAAAATAAAGCTATAAATATATAAGTACTAAAATAAAACCCACAGATTTAGGGCATCAAAGAGTGATAGTCACAGGTTTCATCTTTTATGCCACGTTTATACCACTTTTTCTCTTCATACTGTAAGTATTCAACTGTCAAAATGATCAAGTGTGATTTTCGTCACACGCTAACTAGAACTTTGGGTGACATTTTAAAGCCAGGGTGGTCAATTACTAGATGGCATCAGGTTCGAAAATGTCAGTCGAAAATTTGAAACCTACGTGCTGCACTCATACCCATCACTCTTCCTCTCCCCGTGGTGTCTCCCTTTCTCTCTCGCTCCCTTCTTGTTCTCACCACAAAAATAGATAGAGAGGTGATTTGGGACATCTATCTTCCAACTGCCAATGTTTGACTAAGAATGTCTCACCCGCAGAATCTTTGAGTTCTCTCATCTTCCAACATTCACAGGGGAACACCCATACACACATGCACACACACACGCACACGCACACACACACACACACACACACACACACACACACACACACACACACACACACACACA